>JAJJWW010017819.1:0-62205 GCA_023531295.1 Papaver armeniacum
GGAGAATCGACTCTAAACGCAACTAGTATCACACAGGAGGTGTGGGGATTCGGTTTACCCAGTTGATAGAGTTCTCCTTTATATAGTCTTGAAATCAGGGTTTGCAATCAATGTTACCTTGGTAACAAATCATTCAATATTCAGTACGCGAACTGGTACGCATACCAAAAACTCAGTTAAAGTCCCAGAACTTGAACCTCATGCCGCACGACGCCAGGGTACTTGGTTCTCGGACCTTGACTAAACTAAACAGTACGCATACGTGTGTGCATACCATGGTTCCCGGACTTGGATTACATATATGCAAGTACGCATACTGTACTTAAATCCAATTGTTCTAAACTCTCATTTCAACCATTGAAACATTCTCGGAAAGACGACAATATCCGTCTCACACAAACTATTAGCTTCTAAAGCAATTTTCAAGTGATCGAATGATCAATACGAAACATTCCGAGTCTCATCAAATTACCGTCACACACAAATCATGTATCATGTTAGTAAAGCGATTTTCACATGATCATCTTTTGACTTTCGTCAAGAATATAAGATGAACTTGGTTAAATGCGAAAGCTTACCAACACATATTTGAGAAATATGTAAGCAAGTTAAACTAAGATCGAAATATCAAATGTGTATAATTGAAGTCTATATAGCTATACGACTTTTGTCTCAAATAAGAGATAGAGTAGATAGACTTTTGAGTGATAGATGAGTTCAAGTCTCCACATACCTTTTATTGATGAATTTCCACAATCTCTCCTTAGTAGTTCTTCGTCTTCATTCGATGAACGCCGTAGAAGTCTAATGCTCAACTACACTTTTTATCATAATACTTGAGACTTAGTTATAAGTATATTTAGAATCAAGACTTATATTTTTGGAAACTAAACTTGACAACAAGATTGAGATAGTGAGTTCAACTGAGAAAGGTTGCTCTAACAATCTCCCCCTATGTTAATTTTAGTGACAAAACTATCAATACATATGGAATACAAAATAAATAAACTTTGTAGCTCTCAATCCAAATGTTTGATTTCCTTGGTTCTTCAACATTACTCAAATCTTTGTTACTTCCAAGTATTCCAAGTTGATTCTGAATGTGTTCAACTCAAAGATCATAGTTGTTGAAGATTCGTGAGCTATAACAATGAGAAAACAATAGCTCTCAATCAATGTTATACAGTGTCATAGTATTATTACATAGCATCAAAGTCTAATTGTATCACAACTTTGACAACAATACTATGGTGATATGTATCACTCCCCCTTAGTCAATACTTCATCTTACATGAAAACCACTCCCACTTACATAATGATCCCCGTAAACCATATGTATTTGTAGTGAACTACACATTAATTCTCCCCCTTTTTGTCCAATAAAAATTAGCAAAATGAAAACTAGTGGGATCCTAATGAAGATACTTCATGACCAAAAGAGAACAAACTTTGTTTCGTTGATTTCACATAGTCGAAACTAGTGTATTCCTCAAGGAGTTTATAAAGATACAAGAAAAATCCTACAATATTCCACAACCGCACTCCCCACAAAGATTTGGCAATTAAGCACAAGTTCAATTAAGAACTCTCCCCCATAAAATGTCATTTCCGAAAAACAACAAGAGCGACCTTACTTTCACATGAAACATGAATTTTTTTCCAAAATACTCAATTACGTTAACCACAAGAGAACCCATGATTAATTTAATCTTAAAATGATCACATAAGAGAACTTACAGAGCCACATAGTACTTACACAAGGATGTAGATCGGGAAAGACAATACTCGTTGGAATATTCAAAGATTCATTTTATTTTTCATCAATATTTGAATAGAGACATTTAATAGACTTAATGTTTGTGAACAAAGTTCATCTATCTTACATAAATATTTGCATAATGATATAATAGGCTTAACTTTTGTTGTCAAAAGTCCATTCTATCTTTTATCAATATTTGCATAAAGACATATGATAGACTTAACTTTTGAGCATATATGGGACAATCATAGTTTACGGACACAAACACACATGTCCCATAACAAGTCGCAATATATAAAAGCATAAAGATTAATACTTCAAAATCATCTTCCAAATAAACTTTAGAATTTAAATAAATAAATCTAAAAACATTGCAAGATCAAAATCTTTGGAAATAGCTATGTGTACTCACAATAATGGCTATTCCAAACCCTAGTTATCCTTCTTAAAACACAAGAATAAATTCTCATAAGAAGTTTCCTAGACATTAGGACCTCTAAAAGAAATTCTTTATCGTCTTTAGAACTCCTTGTCGCCAATAGCTATTGGAACATAAGGTTCATGGCTTGAAAGGATTCAATTCCAACAAACCTTCTAGATCGATCTTCAAGCAGGCATTTTGAATTTCGAGAGTCCTTAAAACAATAGCCCTTATTTCCTCGAATCTCCTTTCTTGTTTCCTTCAACTCGTCAAGAACACCCAGAAAACTTTTATATATTAGAAGGAACAACTCTTGGTTTCCTCACATTCCTCCTTTTTCTTTTCAAAGTTGAAAGTATAGGAGACTTATGTTTTTCCTTTATGATTGTTGGCTTAGCAATCATATTAACACCTTTTCCATAAGAAGACATAATGCTTGGATTCTCCATACCAGTATGAGATTGTGAGAGGAATTCACAAATCAGAATCAACAAGCAATCTTGTGATAAAAAGAGTTTTTAGAGAAGGAAAAAGAATATAGTGGTTACGGAACCTTTATACACTAAAAATGATTCACGTGATCAAACATGGAAACCTCTTTTCAATATCAATCTAGGATATGAAAATATCAACCGAAATCAAGAAGAAGAAAAAAATTTCTTTTTCTTTTTCTTAAAACCTGTGAGTGCTTAACTCGTCTCTTTGGAATCAGGCACTTGAGACAAGATGCACAGCCAACACAATTAAGTTGTGTTGGGGTGAACAATAATTTGTCCACCATGAACTTTTTGGAAATAGTTCCTAAGAACCTCTTCCATTGAATGTTTATACCTTGATCTTTTCCGGAGAGGTCTAATTAGTTCTTTAGAAATTAACTTTTTCGGAGAGGAATTGAGTTTACATACCTCAGATGACTTCTGAACAAGTTTAAGCTTGTTTGCTAATCGATTTGCTCTCCGCTGAAGTTTGTTGACATATCTTATCTTATCTTTGTACTTGAAACATTTTGAGAGTTCATGACCCTTGAGAGTACAATAATAACATGTCAATAGGAGGATGGTTCAGACGTCATAGTTGTGCAGGCTGCTAGACAAACGGTAGAACCTAAAAGATTAGAAATAGAATTTCCAGTAGACAAAGAGAAATCCATTTTATCCTCCATCATGGTTGAAGTTTATCCTGGAAGAATATCGAGATTGATGTACGTATTGCTACAATTATCAAAATAAATATTTTCACAGAGGAATGCAACACTTGATTTTTTGTCTTCATTAGAATCATAGTGATCAGACATTTCATCAAGAGTTGCAGTAAGACCTTTGTTTCCAGTGTATTTTCTACGATTTGGACACTCATTTGAAAAATGACCAAAACCTTTACACTTGAAGCACTGTGGCATATCCTCATCATCAATATCGTCAGTATCCCTATTTTTAGGAGGAACACGATTATGAGGTTTAACTGATGACTTAGGTTTATCTCTTGTGAACCGTTTACTTCTCTTCAAAAGAAGATCTCCAAACTGTCTTGTGATCAAAGAGACTGACTTGTCAAGGTCTTCATCTGATGAATCATTCTCAGAAGGATCATCTTCAGAGGCGCCAATACTATCACTTTTATCAATAAATTTAGTGTTCTTTTGTGCTTTGAAGGCAATATCCTTTCCAGATTTGGATACATGCTCATGATCAAATATCTTTAACTTCCCAACAAGAGTATTTCTAGAAAGCGCATCAAGGTTATTTCCTTCAACGATGGCATATTTCTTAGAATTGTATCTAGATGGCAATGATCTGAGAATTTTCCTCACAATGTCCTTTTCAGGAATAGTCTTACCCAATGCAAAAGATGCATTAACAATTTCAGATACTTTGTGATTAAACTCATCAAATGAATCCTTATCTTCCATAAGAAGGTTTTCCCAATCAGAATTTAGGTTTTGAAGCCTAGCTTCTTTTCACAGTATTCCCTTCAAATACGGTTTCTAAGATATCCCAAGCATCTTTAGACCGAAATTGCACGAGTCACATGGTCCTCAAGATCCGGGAGGTAATGGCATGGATGATTGCATTCAATCCGTTAATTTTCTTTCAAAAAAAAGAATCTGCAAAATCATAATCATCGATATCCTTGGGAATGTTTACATCGCTTATTGTAACAACCTGGGAAAATAGCCAAGAATAACATAAACCCATGATTCAAAATCACGCGATTGAAGAAAGGCACGCATGTCAATTTTCCATCATAAGATTCGATCCATCGAAGACCGAAGCAGTACGGTTATATAGATAACATACATCCATAGAGTCGATTGCTACAAACACAAACTTGTGAGGTCTTAAGTCTATTTGCCTGCTCGATACCAATTGAAAAAGCGGGGTCTAACAACTACACCAATATTTCGCTTAGCAATCTGTATGGACAAACTCCAATATACTTTTAAGAGAATCAACTAGACAGTCAGACTAAATCTTAAGAAAAGTATATCAACGATTTATATCTCTATTTCTCAATTCAATCCGCAATCAAACAAATAGGAATTTGCGAGCCCGATTGAATATAAGAAATAACTTGGACGGTATGAAAAACCAATATCCAAGTGTCAATCAATTTAATCAACAACCAAAGGTTGGATTCACAATTGATTGAACTTACGACATATATTGTGATATTTCAATTATAGAAAATATAATACGGAAAAGAAATAACACAGACACAAGAAATTTTTTAACGAGGAACCGCAAATGTGAGAAAAAACCCCGGGACCTAGTCAAGATTTGAACACCACACTATATTAGGCCGTCAGACACTAGCCTACTCCAATATAATTCGGATTTGGAATGTAGTTGAGCCCTAACCAATATCACACTGATAAAGGTACAGGCTCCCTTACGTCCTCGAATCCAGCAGGACTCTATGCAATTGATTCCCTTAGATGATATCACCCACAACTAAGAGTTTCTAAGACCCAAAGTCGAAGACTTGATAAACCAATTTGTCTCACAATGAAAAGTCTATTGTATAGATAAATCTGTCTCCCACAGATAAACCTATGAGTTTTGTTCGTCTTTCGATAAATCAAGGTGAACAAGAACCAATTGATATACTAGACTTATATTCTAAGAACAAACCTAGAAATATAAATCACCTCACAATAATCTTAATCGTATGGTAGCGAAACAAGATATTTTGGAATCACAAACGATAAGACTACTTTATCTTGCCGCATAGAACATACAACTACGAGATAAAATAGTTGGGGTTTCTGCTTCACAATCCCAATGAAGTCTTCAAGTCGTTAACCCTACGGTGGTTTGGGAAAACCTAAGGTTAAAGAAGAATCGATTCTAGTCGCAACTAAAAGTATCACATAGGTGGTGTGGGGATTTAGTTTCCTAGTTTCCAGAGTTCTCCTTTATATAGTCTTCAAATCGGGTTTGCAATCAATGTTACCTTAGTAACAAAGCATTCAATATTCAACGTTAGATGAAAACCTTGTTAGACTTAAGATAATATCTTTCAACCGTTAGATCGAACTTAGCTTGTTACATAGAAATGAAAAGTGAAGTCATTTAGATATGAGTAACGCACCTAAGCGTGTGCACCTTTTTGGCTCAACAATAGTTAACCAAAGTTAGCCATATGAACACTTTCATATCAACCTTATTCATCTCAACCATAACTAGTTCAATTGACTCAAATGAAACTAGTTCTAGAGTTGTTCAATTGTTTATATTCTCATAGAAGTATACAATACACAAATGAAGAAAAATCGATTTTTTATTCACTCGAATCTAGTCATGAACATTATAGCCACAGTTTGCAAAAGATTGCATTCCTTATTATATAAATGTATTAGTTCATGAACAAACCGATTTTTAGAACATAACCCACTCAAGTATGCAAACTTGTACGCATACCTAAACGCCTGGTTTAGTTTGGGTTCATCAAGACGAGAACTTGTACGCATACCACAAACTCGGTCAAAAGTCCCGGAACTTGAACCTCACGCTAGTACTGCTGCAGAGTATCGTGCTTGGTTTGCATCTTGATTAAACCAAACAAGATGCATACGGGTATGCATACCATGGTTCTCGGACTTGGATTACACATATGCAAGTACGCATACTGTACTTAAATCCAATTGTTCTAAACTCTCATTTCAACCATTGAAATATTCTCGGAAGACGACAGTAGCTGTCTCACACAAACTATTAGCTTCAAAGCAATTTTCAAGTGATCGAATGATCAATACGAAACATTCCGAGTCTACATCAAATTCTTGTCACACACAAATCATGTATCATGTTAGCAAAGCGATTTTCATGATCATCTTTTGACTTTCGTCAAAAATATATGATGAACTTGGTTAAAGGAAGCTTACCAACACATATTTTGAGAAATATGTGAGTGAGTTAAACTAAGCTCGAAATATCAAATGTGTATAATTGAAGTTTATATAGCTATACGACTTTTGTCTCAAATAGAGAGAGAGTAGATAGAATTTTGAATGATAGATGAGTTCAAATCTCCACATACCTTTTGTTGATGAAGTTCCATAAGATCTCCTTAGTAGTTCTTGTCTTCATTCGATGAACGCCGTGAAGTCTAATGCTCAACTACACTTTCTATCCTAATCCGAGAGACTTAGAATGTAAGTATACTAGAAATCAATACTTATAGTTTTGCAACTAAACTTGAAACAAGCTCGAGATAGCGACGAGCAAAGTGTTCTTACAATCTCCCCTTTGTCAATTTTAGTGACAAAAAAGGAAAAAGAGGTGGTACAACAACCTCACCCAATATTTCGCTTAACAATTTGTATGGACTAACTCCAATATACTTTTAAGAGAATCAACTAGACAAATCAAGCTCAATCTTAATAAAAAGTTATATCTCAATTTCTCAATTCAATCCTTACTCAAGCAAATAGAAATCACAGTCTAATTGAATACAAGATAAATTAACTTGAACGGTACCAAAGACCATTGTTCAAGTATCAATCAATTTCCATCAACAACCAAAGGTCGGATTTCCAAATTGATTGATTCAACGACAACCTATGCTATTTCAATTATATAACAAAACATAATGCGAAAAGAAGTTTTTTAACGGGAAACCGCAAATGTAGAAAAACCCCGGGACCTAGTCCAGATTGAACACACACTCTTGTATTAAGCCGCCATGGACACTAGCCTACTACAAACTAACTCGTCCTGACCGTAGTTGAACCCCAATCAATCTCAAACCGATCCAAGGTATACTTGCACTACTTACGTCTCTAATCATAGTAGGATATGTACGCGCTTGATTCCCTTAGTCGACTCACCCACAACTAAGAGTTGTTATGACCCAAAGTCGAAGACTTTAATAAACAAATCATCTCACACGTAAAAGTCTACAAGAATAGATAAATCTATCTCCCCAGTAAATACCTACAAGTTTTGTTTAAATCTTTTGATAAATCAAGGTGAAAAGGAACCAGTCGATAACCTGGACTTATACTCCCGAAGAATGACCTATAATTATCAATCACCTCACAATAATTTAAATTGTATGATGGCGAAACTAGATATTTTAGAATCACAAACGATGAGACGAAGATGTTTGTGATTACTTTTTATCTTGCCTATTGAGAAATTAATCTCGAGTTAATTATTTCAATTGTACTCAATACGATAGAATCGGGGCAAGATCAGATCACGCAATTACAAAGAAAATAATTGGGACCGGCTTCACAATCCCAATGAAGTCTCCAAGTCGTTAACCTACACGATCTCGGTAGAAACCTAAGGTTAAAAGGAGAACCGACTCTAGCTTATACAACTAGCTCTTTATATAGTCTCCAAATCAGGGTTTGCAATCTAAGTTACCTTGGTAACAAAGCATTCAATATTCACCGTTAGATGGAAAACCCTATTAGATTCAAGCTAATATCTTTCAACCGTTAGATCGAACTTAGCTTGTTATACAATATAATTCGGACTGGAATGTAGTTGAGCCCTAACCAATATCACATCGATAAAGGTACAACGCGCCTCTTGCGTCAATCCCAAACAGACTCTACGCAATTGATTCCCTTAGATGATCTCACCCACAACTAAGAGTTCATACGACCCAAAGTCGAAGACTTGATAAACAAATCTGTATCACAAATAAAAGTCTATTATATAGATCAATTTGTCTCCCATAGATAAACCTATGAGTTTTGTTCCGTCTTTTGATAAATCGAGGTGAACAAGAACCAATTGATATACCAGACTTATATTCCCGAAGAACAACTTAGAAATATAAATCAGCTCACAATAATCTTAATCGTATGGTAAATAAACAAGATATTTTGGAATCACAAACGATGAGACGAAGATGTTTGTGACTACTTTTATCTTGCCTATTGGAGATTAAATCTCGAGCAAATCTTAGAGAAGATAGTACACAATCACGATAGAAAACAACAAGATCAGAACATGCAACTACAGAGAAAATAGTTGGGTTTCGCTTCACAATCCCAATGAAGTCTTCAAGTCGTTAACCTACAGGGTTTCGGGAACATCCTAAGGTTAAAGAAGAATCGATTCTAGTCGCAACTAGTATCACATAGGTGGTGTGGGGATTCAGTTTCCCAGTTGCTAGAGTTCTCCTTTATATAGTCTTCAAATCAGGGTTTGCAATCAATGTTACCTTAGTAACAAAGCATTCAATATTCAACGTTAGATGAAAACCTTATTAGACTTAAGATAATATCTTTCAACCGTTAGATCGAACTTAGCTTGTTACACAGAAATGAAAAGTGAATTCATTTAGATATGAGTAACCGTACCTAAACGTGTGCACCTTTTTTGGCTCAACAATAGTTAACCGAAGTTAGCCATATGAACACTTTCATATCAACCTTATTCATCTCAACCATAACTAGTTCAAATGACTCAAATGAAACTAGTTCTAGAGTTGTTCAATTGTTTATATTCTCATAGAAGTATACAAGACACAATTAAAGAAAAATCGATTTTGATTCACTCGAATCTAGTCATGAACATTATAGCTGTCAGCTTGCAAAAGATTGCATTCCTTATTATATAAATGTATTAGTTCATGAGCAAACCGATTTTAGAACATAACCCACTCAAGTATGCAAACATGTACGCATACCTAAATGGCCGGACTAAGTTTGGTTTACCAAGACGCGAACTTGTACGCATACCACAAACTCAGTCAAAGTCCCGGAACTTGAACCTCACGCTAGTACGCGTAGCGGTATGCGTACTTGGTTCCCAGACCTTGATTAAACCAAACAGTACGCATACGGTATGCATACCATGGTTCCCTGACTTGGATTACACATATGCAAGCAATGATAGTGTACTTAAATCCAATTGTTCTAAACTCTCATTTTAACCATTGAAATATTTCTAAGAGACGAAAGAATCGCTCCACACAAACTATTAGCTTCAAAGCAATTTTCAAGTGATCGAATGATCAATCACGAAACATTCCGACTCTACATCAAATTACCTGTCTCACACAAATCATGATGTATCATGTTAGTAGGAGATTTTCACATGATCATCTTTTGACTTTCGTCAAAAATATATGATGAATTTGGTTAAAGCGAAAGCTTACCAACACATATTTCGAGAAATATGTGAGAGAGTTAAACTAAGCTCGTAAATATCAAATGTGTATAATTGAAGTCTATATAGCTATACGACTTTTTGTCTCAAATAGGAGATAGAGTAGATAGAATTTTGAATGATAGATGAGTTCAAATATCCACACACCTTTTGTTGATGAAGTTCCACAATCTCTCCTTAGTAGTTCTTCGTCTTCATTCGATGAACGCCGTGAAGTCTAATGCTCAACTACACTTTCTATCCTAATCCGAGACTTAGCTGTAAGTATACTAGAAATCAAGACTTATAGTTTTGGCAACTATACTTGAAACAAGCTTGAGATAGCGACCGAGTAGTGCTCTAACAATCTCCCCATTTGTCAATTTTAGTGACAAAACTGAAAAAAGAGGGTACAACAACCTCACCCAATAATTCGCTTAACAACTATGGACTAACTCCAATATACTTTTAAGAGAATCAACTAGACGGTCAAACTCAATCTTAATAAAAAGTTATATCTCAATTTCTCAATTCAATCCTTACTCAAGCAAATAGAAATCATGAAGTCTAATTGAATACAAGAGAAATTAACTTGAACGTACCAAAGACCATTGTTCAAGTATCAATCAATTTACATCAACAACCGAAGGTCTGGATTTCCCAATTGATTGATTCAACGCACAACCTATGATATTTCAATTATATAACAAAATATAATGCGTAAAAGAAGTTTTGTTTGAAACCGCAAATGCAGAAAAACCCCGGGACCTAGTCCAGATTGAACACACACTGTATTAAGCCGCTACAGACACTAGCCTACTACAAACTAACTTCCTGGATGTATTTGAACCCCAATCAATCTCACATTGATCCAAGGTACGGTTGCACTCCTTACGTCTCTAATCCTACAGATAGTACGAGCTTGATTCCTTAATCGATCTCACCCACAACTAAGAGTTGCTATGACCCAAAGTCGAAGACTTTAATAAACAAATCTGTCTCACACAGTAAAAGTCTACAAGAATAGATAAATGTCTCCCACAGTAAATACCTACAAGTTTTGTTAGTCTTTTGATAAATCAAGGAAAAGGAACGATGATAACCCGAACTTATATTCCCGAAGAACAATTTATAATTATCAATCACCTCACAATAATTTAAATTGTATGATGGCGAAACTAGATATTTTGGAATCACAAACGATGAGACGAAGATGTTTGTGATTACTTTTATCTTGCCTATCAGAGAAATTAATCTCGAGTCAATTGTTTCAATTGTACTCAATACGATAGAATCAGGCAAGATCAGATCACGCAACTACAAAGAAAATAGTTGGGCCTGGCTTCACAATCCCAATGAAGTCTCCAAGCCGTTAACCTACACGTTCTTTAGTGAAACCCAAGGTTAAAAGAGAATCGACTTAGCTTATACAATTAGTATCACACAGAGGTGTGGGGATTACCTTTCCCGCTTGCTAGGTTCTCCTTTATATAGTCTCCAAATCAGGGTTTGCAATCTAAGTTACCTTGGTAACAAAGCATTAAATATTCACCGTTAGATGGAAAACCCTATTAGATTCAAGCTAATATCTTTCAACCGTTAGATCGAACTTTAGCTTGTTATGCAATGTAATTCTGGACCGGAATGTAGTTGAGCCCTAACCAATATCACACCGATAAAGGTACAGGTTGCACTCCTTACGTCTCCTCGAATCCCAGCAGACTCTACGCAATTGATTTTCTTAGATGATCTCACCCACAACTAAGAGTTTCTAAGACCTAAAGTCGAAGACTTGATAAACCAATTTGTCTAACACCGAAAAGTCTATTGTATAGATAAATCTGTCTCCCACAGATAAACCTATGAGTTTTGTTCCGTCTTTTAATAAATCAAGGTGAACAAGAACCACTTGATATACCGTACTTATATTCCCGAAGAACAGCACAGTAAATATCAATCACCTCACAATAATCTTAATCGTATGGTAGTGAAACAAGATATTTTGGAATCACAAACGATGAGACGAAGATGTTTGTGACTACTTTTATCTTGCCTATTGGAGATTAAATCTCGAGCAAATCTTAGAGAAGATAGTACACAATCACGATAGAAAACAACAAGATCTGAACATGCAACTACATAGAAAATAGTTGGGTTTGGCTTCACAATCCCAATGAAGTCTTCAAGTCGTTAACCTACTGTGGTTTGGAAAACCCTAAGGTTAAAGAAGAATCGATTCTAGTCGCAACTAGTATCACATAGGTGGTGTGGGGATGGGTTTCCGGCAATTGCTAGAGTTCTCCTTTATATAGTCTTCAAATCGTGGTTTGCAATCAATGTTACCTTGGTAACAAAGCATTCAATATTCAACGTTAGATGAAAACCTTATTAGACTTAAGATAATATCTTTCAACCGTTAGATCGAACTTAGCTTGTTACACAAAAATGAAAAGTGAATTCATTTAGATATGAGTAACCTTACCTAAACGTTTTCACCTTTTTTGGCTCAACAATAGTTAACCGGTTATCCATATGAACACTTTCATATCAACCTTATTCATCTCAAAATAACTATTTCAAATTACTCAAATGAAACTAGTTCTAGAGTTGTTCAATTATTTATATTCTCATAGAAGTATACAAGACACAATTGAAGAAAAATAGATTTTGATTTCACTCGAATCTAGTCATGAATATTATAGCACAGCTTGCAAAAGATTGCATTCCGTATTATATAAATGTATTAGTTCATGAACAAACCGATTTTAGAACATAACCCACTCAAGTATGCAAACTTGTATGCATACCTAAATGGCTGGACTAAGTTTGGGTTCACCAAGATGCGAACTTGTACGCATACCACAAACTCAGATCAAAGTCCCTTAACTTGAACCTCACGCTAGTACGCGTACCGGTATACTTACTTGGTTCCCACCTTGATTAAACCAAACAAGATGACATACTGGATATGCATACCATGGTTCCAGGACTTGGATTACATATATGATACGCATACCGTACTTAAATCCAATTGTTCTAAACTCTCATTTCAACCATTGAAATATTCTCGGAAGACTACGATTTGTCTCACACAAACTATTAGCTTCAAAGCAATTTTTAAGTGATCAAATGATCAATACTAAATATTCCGAGTCTACATCAAATTACTGTCTCACACAAATCATGTATCATGTTAGTAGGCGATTTTCACATGATCATCTTTTGACTTTCGTCAAAAATATATGATGAACTTGGTTAAAGCGAAAGCTTACCAACACATATTTCGAGAAATATGTGAGTGAGTTAAACTAAGCTCGAAATATCAAATGTGTATAATTGAAGTCTATATAGCTATACGACTTTTGTCTCAAATAGGAGACACTAGTGGAAAATGGGGTTTATATGACCCACATCGAGACCCTCATTGACCGTAGCCATACGTTGACCAAAGATAGCGGTCTCTGATTCGGTAAAAACAAGGAAAAATTCCGAGAGCGTCATAACCAGTCTCTGAATTAGAATTTTTATTTACCGTTTCGCCATCATGGAACTACCGATTCAACGACCCTCAACCTCCGATTCAGATCTGGTGATCAATTCTGGGCCCCACAATTTCTGTGGTCATGATTTGCTTAACTTAAAAGAACGGCTGGATCAATAACCTCTCTTTCTGGGCCCCACAATCCTCTCTATCTCTCGTTTTTATCGTCTCCCTACTAAAGAAAAAAATCCTCTCTCTCACCGCATATCATCTCCCCCTCTCACCTCACCTCTGCTCTCCTTCTCCATCTCTCACCTAAATAACCAGCACCATGGAAATCCCTTCTCTTGATTCTTCTTCTGATCAATAACCTCAGATGCCGCTAATTAGATCTCAAACCTGCTGGAAATAGATTTACGTCAGTGCTCCTTCTCAATTTAATTTCAATTTATTTCCGATTGAATCCATGTTTTTTTCTTCAATCTGTATCAACTTTCTTCGATCTGTAGCATACTAAACGGTTGAGCTTCTTTTCTCCTTCTCTTCTTTTATTTTCCTTTTCTTGTCCAAAGCTTGCTCCACTCACAATCCACAACTAGCACAACCACCGCCTCTAGCACCACGAGCAACATCACCTGTGTCTACCACCTCTTCTTCTTCTTCTTCTTACTATTGATTTTGATGGTTTTTAATTTTTTGATAATTGGGTTGGATTTTGATTTTGATTTTGATGTGTTCGTTTGAAGGATTGGAAATGGTTCCTACTGAAATTTTGAGGGGGGTCTTTATTCATTTTAGTGAAAACCATTTCGTAAGTTCTTAATTTGTTTTAATAAACTCTGTTTATTTTCAAGGATTTTGTTACTTTTGGGGATTTCTTTCCCGTGTGTAGTACCTAGTTCGATCTTAATGTTAATAATCGGTACCCATTTTTATATATGCAGTTTATTTGTTTGATTAAATGACTAAGAGAGTTTTGATGAGTATCTAAATATCTTGATAAACTTTGTGTTTTTTGATGGATGTACAGACAGATGCACAAGAGAAATTCATGAGGAAGTTGTTGAGTTTGTAGAATGCTTATGGAAGAGGAGCATCTGGTGGTTATTTAGCTTGGAAATATTGAAGAAATTAGGGTCACCTTATGTAATCAGGGTCACCTTATGTAATCATTACCATAGCTGGTTACTACATGGTAATTCTTTTCTCATTGCACTAGAGAATGATAGTGTTGCTACATTCATCGACTGTAGATTTTGAATGCTTATAATTTTTCATTTTGTTCATATCCAATATGCAAAGTGCAAGCTCCTTTTTGCCATGTATGGCCCTCGCTCCTCAAGAAAATGAAAGGGTGGTAGATATGGCATAAGTACAACAACATTGTTTGCCAGTACTTTCTTGGTTTATTGCGACTTTTATTTACATACTGATTCACCATTGACTAACACCAAACAGAATGTATTACAGATGAGCTTACTTCTCAAGTTTGGATCTCAAATGCTTTAGTTTTTAATAGTGTGTTTATCTATTCAAATTTCCAATGTTCAGTTAAAGCAGAAGAAGTAGTCTTCTTAGACTGTTCATGTCTCCTAGAACTTGTCATATCATGCACATCACATGTTGTTCAACCACCATTTGCTCTTTAAACTGATGCTATATCTTTGTTTTTTCTTCTCTTTGTGGCTTTGGTGGTAAAACAACCAATGTCGCAACTCTTATGAAGAACAACGGTATGCGCTTGTCACTCATAATTCCTAGCACCAAATTGTTTTTTTTTTATTCACATTTAATTCTAGGATTTCATTTTGTTACCTATTTAGGACTGACCCATGAAACATGCTAATATGTTAAATCTAAAATTTGATGGTAAGCATTGGTGATAAAATTGAACATACCCATGGCCAAGGATTGAGGTTTTTACGGTGTGTCTTATCGTTTGTCAAAATTCACATCTTGACTAGAACTAGTTTCCGATTTTTGTTCACATCTTGTGCTACTTACTAATGAGATGTTTGGTGTCGGATAGAGGGACAATACCATAAGTTAGAGTAGGTGACTACACAACGTGAAACCTTTTTCAATCCATTACATTTATGGCAAGTGCATATACAATTATATCATGCACCTTTTTAATAGATTTTTTTATAGAGCCACCCTTTACTTTGTATCCGTATGCATCGGGAATTTACATGTCGTTCTAGTTCATTTATTCCCCCTTCGATTCATGTTTTCCCTATATTTACTTGCAATGCCCGTTCTTACTCCCTTTCTTGGTGTTTCATCGTGAATTATTTATGCAAATGAGATAAAGGAATCTAGACTCAAGTCACTTACCGCAAATTTGCAACGGATGGGAGTGACTAACACCATTGTCTCTAACTACAATGGGAAGGAGGTTCGTTTGATTTTTTCGTAATACTATTACTTAGCAAAAGTAGATTATTGAGTTATCTAATTGTTGAATATTGAGTTACGAGAATAAGATTATTGAGTCACACACATCTATCGGAAATGGAATATTGTGAATCTATGTTTAGACATTTGAAATGGCCTTCATTGATGCACATTTCCCTTACTATTTTAGGTTCATGTTGCAGAATCCCTCTTCACGCGTTCTGCTGATGAAATATAAAAATAAAATTCTCTTTCTTCATTGGGAATAATATGTTCATAGCTCATTTAGGTATGTCGTCTGGATAGAGATAGTAATGTTTTTCTAGTATTAGGATGGACACAATGCATTCTATCTTCCATTAAAAATGCCTTTGAAGCTTTAGTTGATTTAAGTATAGATATCTTTCCTTTCTGTCTTGCATAATCACACGGTGGCATTACTGTTTTGATATCATTATGAGTTTTCATTGTTCAAAAACTACCGACAATGTCCAAATATATTGTTGTTGGAGTTTGCTTTCAGTCTATTACAGGACTGCATTTTAGGAATGGTTGAGTTTGACATTCCTTTTTAGTTTTTACAAACTGGTTATATGCCGTGTTATCATTAGGATTGGGTTATCAAAATTTGACCTCAGAGTTATGGTATTATCTAGGGGTTCATTTGCGATTGTCATAATCGAATTGTTTAGATTATTTGGAGTTGTTTTCTCTGTATAGGTGATGTTTTCCCTTTACATAAATTGGTTCTCTACAAGATTGTTATATCTCATTAAGAATGTTGTATTCCTGTTATGTTTATGGTGTCGATTCTCGACTCAATGATGAAAAAAATCATGACATGAGGCACTAGTGTCAATTCGTCTGTAATTACTTAGGAAATGTTGGTAATGGTATAAAGTTCTTGCAACATTGGTGACCTTGACCTAGAATGATTTTTTTTCTTAAATTGAAGTCATTACTTTTGATTGATTGGCAGTGGCCAACCTTAAAAGGCTGGAAGAGCAAGCAAGATATAAACCAAATGATCCATTTGTTGGCTGAGAAGCGTGTCTTTAACTGGTTGCACGACATAAATGAAGCAATGTACTTCAAGGTATGTCTTCTTTATTTGATTTTAAGATTTTACTATAATTAGTAACTTCTGTTGGTAGTATCCAAGGCATGGATGTTGATGGGAATTTGTAGTACTTCACTCCATTGGCCTGTTTATTGTAGTCGTCATCCTCATCTTTGATTAAGCATATGACTTGGATTTTGAAACTTCGGATCTGAAATTGTGAGTTAGGTTGAATACGTGGAAATTTTCTATGTATGTAACTGAAGATGTTTTCGATATGAATATTTCATTGAATCAAGAAATTTCCTAACCTGGACATTCATTGCCTACGGATCGTTTATTTGTTTGTCTCCATGTTTTTGTTTGTAAATTTAGAAACAATGTCTCCAAGTTGATTTAAGTAAGCAATGAAGTTGATCTGTAATTGTTGATGATGAGTCTATTAGAACACCCGCGTGACTAATTTATCATCTGTTGTATGCATGTTTTCAAGTCTAATTTGAATAAAGTGCATCACTTACTTGAAATATACGACCTCTTATGAATTTGCTATGGATGTCTATCAGCTTTGATTCGATACAACAATCCTGGGTGGCTGCATTCAGGCTGGAAAATGGTTATGGAGCTTAGAGGGATGCCTTATATTCATAAAATAGATATTTTAGGTGAGTCATTAGAAGATGGTGAGTTATTTACCTTGATTGTGAACAAATTGCACCTTTAATTTTGTGAATGTCTATCTTCCTTTTCGTGGAGTTCAAGTAACCCAAGTGAAAGAAAGAACCTACAAGGATCGGACTTGAGTATGAACCATTGATGTCATGAATCGATCTATTGCTCGAGGGCAAAGACACCTCTGTTTCTGCGTATAGATTTGTCACCAGAAATTTGGATATACTAGGTTGAACATATTGAACTTACCTTTAAGTTTCTTGTTCTGAACTCGGAACTTCATCCCTTTTTGTGTAATTTTAAACCCAGTGGACAAAGGAATGAATGTTGAATTCTCAAATTGAGTTTAAATTTGAAGATTCATTTCCATTTGTGTTTGGGTGTCATTTGACTTGACTTAAATTTGAGTTTCATTTGATGTAGTCAGATTAGCCATTCAGCATTTCAGCAAATCTGAATCTATTTTCTGATTTAGCCATTCAGCATTTCGATTTAGCCATTCAGCATTTCAGCAAATCTGAATCTATTTTTTTAATATTATAATTTAAATCGAGACCCACGGCTTAGGGTCTGCACACTCGTTACACTTGAAATCGATCGTTATTTTGAGACACACGGATAAGGGTCATACAAAAAAAGCTACGCTTTATCGAGACCCCAACAGAGACGGTTGGAACTAGTCGTATAACTCGTATATATGACTTGTCCCGACGGTCGCGGAACTTGTTTTCACTAGTGAGATAGAGTAGATAGAATTTTGAATGATAGATGAGTTCAAATCTCCACATACCTTTCGTTGATGAAGTTCCACAAGCTCTCCTTAGTAGTTCTTTGTCTTCATTCGATGAACGCCGTGAAGTCTAATGCTCAACTACACTTTCTATCCTAATCCGAGACTTAGCTGTAAGTATACTACAAATCAATACTTATAATTTTGGCAACTAAACTTGAAACAAGCTTGATACAATGGCCGAGCCGGTTCTCTAACATTCTCCCCCTTTGTCAATTTTAGTGACAAAACTGAAAAAGAGGTGGTACAACAACCTCACCCAATAATTCGCTTAACAATCTGTATGGACTAACTCCAATATACTTTTAAGAGAATCAACTAGACAGTCAAACTCAATCTTAATAAAAAGTTATATCTCAATTTCTCAATTCAATCCTTACTCAAGCAAATAGAAATCTGCGAGTCTAATTGAATACAAGTGAAATTAACTTGAACGGTACCAAAGACCATTGTTCAAGTATCAATCAATTTCCATCAACAACCAAAGGTCGGATTTCCCAATTGATTGATTCAACGCACAACCTATGATATTTCAATTATATAACAAAATATAATGCAGAAAAGAAGTTTTGTTAACGAGGAAACCGCAAATGTAGAAAAACCCCGGGACCTAGTCCAGATTGAACACAAATTGTATTAAGCCGCTACAGACACTAGCCTACTACAAACTAACTTCGGTCTGGACTGTAGTTTAACCCCAATCAATCTCACACTGATCCAAGGTACAGTTGCACTCCTTACGTCTCTAATCCTAGAAGGATAGAATGCGCTTGATTCCCTTAGTCGATCTCACCCACAACTAAGAGTTCTATGACCCAAAGTCGAAGACTTTAATAAACAAATCTGTCTCACACGTAAAAGTATACAAGAATAGATAAATCTGTCTCCCACAGAAATACCTATAAGTTTTGTTCCGTCTTTTTATAAATCAAGGTGAACAGGAACCATTCGATAACTAGGACTTATATTCTCGAAGAAAAGCCTATAATTATCAATCACCTCACAATAATTTAAATTGTATGATGGCGAAACTAGATATTTTGGAATCACAAACGATGAGACGAAGATGTTTGTGATTACTTTTATCTTGCCTATTGGAGAAATTAATCTCGAGTTAATTATTTCAATTGTACTCAATACGATAGAATCGGGCAAGATCAGATCACGCAACTACAAAGAAAATAGTTGGGACTGGCTTCACAATCCCAATGAAGTCTCCAAGTCGTTAACCTACACGGTCTCGGTAGAAACCTAAGGTTAAAGGAGAATCGACTCTAGCTTATACAACTAGTATCACACAGGAGGTGTGGGGATTACCTTTCCCAGTTGCTAGAGTTCTCCTTTATATAGTCTCCAAATCAGGGTTTGCAATCTAAGTTACCTTGGTAACAAAGCATTCAATATTCACCGTTAGATGGAAAACCCTATTAGATTCAAGCTTATATCTTTCAACCGTTAGGTGAACTTAGCTTGTTATACACAAATGAATTAAACATGTACAAGTCGTTGGTTCAACAATAGTTATCCAAATGGTTAGCCATATGAGCACTTTCATATCAACCTTATTCATCTTCACCATAACTAGCTCAAATAACTCAAATGAACTAGATCAAGAGTTTTTCAATTGCTTAGATCTCATAGAAGTATACAAGACCCAATCGAAGCAAAATTGGTTTTCATTCACTCGAATCGATTCATGAAATTTATAGCCACGGTTTGCAAATATGCATTCCTTAGTTTATATAAATTTAAGTTCACGAATAAACCAATTTTAGAAAGTAACACACTTAAGTATGCGTACGGGTATGCTTAATTAAGTAACCGGTTTTGAGTTTGATTTAGTTTTCAAACTCAGCAGAAATTCACGAACGTGAACTTTCCGCCAGTATGCATACGTGTACGCGTACTTAGGTGACCAGATTGAGTTGGTTTTGAAATCCAAACTCAGCAGAAATTCACGGGCCTGAACTTCCGCCAGTATGCGTACATGTATGCGTACATGTACGCATACTTACCCAGTCTCCATCAACCATTTTGTATACACACAAGTATGCATACATTTGGTTCCCGGTTTTGGACTTATACACTAATGTGCGGACACACTGTATATGCTTATATCCAAAGATGGTTACATATTCTAAACTCTTTATTTCAATCACCTAAACATTCTTAGAGGATGTTAAATAGAGGTTATTCACACTATTTTTCATCAAAGCAATTTTCAAGATATTGAAATAATCAACATGACTTTAGTCACGAGTAAAGATGAACTTGGCCAAAGCGAAAGCTTACCAACACATATTTCGAGAGCGAGATACACTCGCCTTGAAATAGCAAATTTGTATAATCGAAGTTTATATAGTAATACGACTTTTGTCTCAAGATATGAGATAGAGTAGATAGACTTTTTGAGTGATAGATAAGTTCAAGTCTCCATATACCTTTTAGTCGATGAAGTTCCACCAGTTCCTTGAGTAGTTCTTCGTCTTTGTATGATGAACGCCATGGAGTCTAGAGATCAACTACACTTTCTATCCTAGTCCGAGACTTAGCTATAAGTATACTAGAAATCAAGACTTATACTTTTGGCAACTAAACTTGACAAAAGATTGAGATAGCAACGCTTATGAGTTCGACCTAAGAAGTTGCTCTAACAATCTCCCCTTTATCAATTTTAGTGACAAAACTATCAATACATATGGATTACAAAAATAAACTTTGCAGCTTCTCTTCCACATGCTTGATCTCCTTGGTTCTTCAACATTACTCGAAATCTTCGTCACTTCCAAGTACTCCAATGATTCCAAAGGTTGTAAGTTTAGCATCATCATTGTTGAAAATCCGTAGCCATAACAATGAGAAAACAAAAGCTCTCAATCATTGTTACACAGTGTCATAGTATTATTACACAACATCAAAGTTCAATTGTATCACAACTTTGACAACAACACTATGGTGATATGTATCACTCCCCCTTAGTCAATACTCCATCTCACATGGAAACCACTCCCCCTTACATAATAATCCGAAAAACATATGTATTTGTAGTGTGAACTACACATTAATTCTCCCCCTTTTGTCAATAAAATTGGCAAAGGTACGAAAACTAGTGGGATCCTAATGAAAATTTCCATAGAGACATTTCATGACCAAAAGAAAGCACATATCAACTTTTTATATGCAATCATATACCCGAAACTAAATGCATTCATCAAGGAGTTTATAAAGATACAAGATAACCCATATAATATTCCACAGCCGCACTCCCCACAAAGATTTGGCAATAAAGTACAAGTTCAAATAAGAAATCTCCCCCATATAACGTTATTCCCTAAAGAACAACAAGAGCGACCTTACTTTCACGAGAAAAGAAGGATTTATTTGGACAACAATAAATCATATAAGAATATGAAATTGTATCCAAAAATACTCAATTGAATTAACCACAAGAGAACCCATGATTAATTCAACTGGAATACTCAACTAAATTAACCACCAGAGAACCCATGATTTATCTAATTGGAAATGCTTAACATAAGAAGACTTACAGAGCCACACAACATGTACATAAAAGAATATGGATCAGGGAAGATCAATACTGCGGAATAAACAAAGATTCATTTTTATCTTCCATCACTATTTGCACAATGACATACAATAGACTTAACCTTTGTAAACAAAAGCTCATCCTTTCTTCCATCAATATTTTCATAATGACATAAAGGCTTAACTGTTTTTGTCAAAAGTTCATTCATTCTTTTATTAATACTTGCATATCGACATATGAAGGACTTAACTTTTGACAACGTATGGGACAATCATAGTTCATGGACGCAAACACACATATCCCATAACAAATTGCAACATATAAAACCATAAAGATTAATACTGCAAAAATCATCTTCCAAACAAAAATAATTTAGAATTTAAACAAATAAATCTTAAAACATTGAAGATGAAAACGTTAGACATAGCTATGTGTAATCACAATAATGGCAATTCCAAGATCTAGTTATTCTTCTTAAAAACACAAGAATAAAATTCTCATAAGAAGATTTACTAGACATTGTAGAGCTTTCTCAGGGCATCTACTGAGAATTAATTCCTTTTCATTATTGAAAAACCCATTGATTATGGGATCGTTCAATTCCTCTAAATCTTCATAAATATCAGTTAACTCACTAAGTTATATTCTTAGCTCACGCAAGGTGTTCTTTTATAGAGACAATATTTGTTCATAGTGATTTATCTTTTCTAAAGAGGAAATAATTTGAGATTTTAAATCATTTCGTTTGCTGATGAAATCCTTCACCGTACCTCTAAAGTTATTATCGAAATGATAAATTGATAAGAGGCAGTTAGAGGAAGAGCCTTCTCCATCATTTGTAGATTTCTCTTTCTTCTTCCTTGAGGAAGTGATTCCTTCACACAGATACACATTAACTACTTCGACTGCATCCATTTTTGTGGTACTTCTAGTTACAAGAGCCATAAAACTGTATTTTTCAAGGAGAAAAGATATGAAGGATATGATCACAAATGATTATAAGTAGACTTATGGACACAGAAACCTAGAAGATTTGAAAAGGTCTTTCATGGTTTATTATCCATTATCTAAAAAATTAGGAGAATATTTTCTTAACAAAAATAAGAAAATATTACATAAATACAAAGACTTGAGCCACCTTGATGCACACCTCATTTCCTCAACATAAAGATGAGGGTGTGGACGTCACTGGTATTAGTCAGTGACTGAGTGAGCCGAATGCTCACATTTTTTACCACTTAGTGGCTTATCAAGGTTTTCTGTATAAACAGACTTCTTACCTCGTCTGAATCTGGAATTTCTGGATTTTTTATGAAAATTTTGTTGATCATCCAACGCCAGATTCATCATCTGCATGTTCTCCTGAAGTTTGGCAATTCTTTTGTTGTTACTCTTGAATCTCCAACACATACTTTGAACATTATTTGCATTTCCACAAACGAACAAATCAATAAAGATTCTTTATTTTGTTGAATTGTCTTCTGTTTATCACAACCTTCAGTGTTCACTCATCCAAGAAGAGAGTTGTTTGTGTTTCTGAGTTTTGATTTTAAACCCAAAACCATTTGTGTTTCCAAAGGACTTATGACAAAACAACATTGCTGAAATTTTGTCAGAACTTCCGGATAACCTTTGCAGGTCATTATTAAGAGTATTGATCTCTTTTTCCTTTAGTAACACGGTTCTGGTGAACTCGTCATTGAGACAATATATCTCAAGATTTTTCACCTGGAGCGATGATTCAAGTTTCTTCAACGAAGCCTTTAGTTGTGAAGATTTTCTTGGTGAATTTCTATATTTTTATTCAATAATTCACAAATCTCTGTGTCAGACTCAAGCTCTGAATCATAAATTGAGTAGATGGAAGTTTCTGCTGAAAGAGCTGAAGGTTCATTTCAAATATCAGACGCATCCAAGAAGTTGACACTTAGTAACGATTTTTCTTGTATTGAGTCATATGAAGTATTAACTGGAGAGAGATGTTTAAAACATCCTTTACTTCTTCTTACATAATCCTTGATATTTTTTGTTATCAGTGATTTATCAAAATCAACATGATTGGAACAACATTCATCATCCCAAGACAAGTTAGAAGATTCACTTGTGTTGGTTACAGCATTGAACGCAGATGTTCTGACTGTGTTTTGAATAAGATCAAGAATCTTTAACTTTCCAATTAGAGTATTTCTGGAAAGATCATCAAGGTTATTTCCCTCAACGGTGGCATGCTTCTTAGAATCGTATCTAGATGGTAGCAATCTGAGAATTTTCATCACAATGTCCTTTTCAGGAATAGTCTTACCCAATGCAAAAGATGCATTAAAATTTTCAGACACTATGTGATTAAACTCATGAAATGAATCTTCATCTCGCCATACAAAGGTTTTCCCAATCGGAATTTAGGTTTTGAAGCCTAGCTTCCTTTTCACAGGTATTCCCTTCAAATACGGTTTCTAAGATAACCCAAGCATCTTTAGACCGAGTGCACGTAGTCACATGGTGCTGAAGATCTGGGATAATGGCATGTATGATGGCATTCAAACCGTCGAAATTTTGCTTTGCAACAAGTATCTCAGCAGCGTCATATGCACCAATATCTTTCGGTACGATTGCATCTCATACTGCCACAACGGGAGCATCATAGCCATTAACTACATAAACCCATGATTGAAAATCACGCGCTTGAAGAAAGGCACGCATAGCAATTTTCCACCATAAGTAATTTGAGCCATCGAAGACTGGTGGTACGTTTATAGAGATAACACTTATGTCCATAGAGTCAGATCGCTACAAACACATACTTATAAGGTCTTAAACGTGTTTGCCTCTCTCGATACCAATTGAAAAAGTGGGGGTACAACAACCACATCCAATAATTCTCTTCGCAATATGTATGGACTAACTCCAATATACTTTTAAGAGAATCAACTAGACAGTCAGACTCAATCTTAATAAAAAGTATATTAAAGAGTTATATCTCAATTTCTCAATTCAATCCTTACTCAAGCAAATAGAAATCTTCGAGTCTAATTGAATACAAGAGAAATTAACTTGAACGATACCAAAGACCAATGTTCAAGTATCAATCAATTTCAATCAACAACCAAAGGTCGGATTTCCCAATTGTTTGATTCAACGCAAAATTATCTGTGATATTTCAATTATATAACAAAATATAATGTGGAAAAGAAATAACACAGACACAGGAAGTTTTGTTAACGAGGAAGCTGCAAATGCGAGAAAAAACCCGGGACCTAGTCCAGTTGAACACACACCGTATTAAGCCGCTACGAGACACTAGCTTACTACAAACTAACTTTGGTCTGGACTGTAATTGAACCCCAATCAATCTCACTTGATCAAGGTACAGTTGCGATTCTTGCATCTCTGATCCCAGCAGGATACTACGCACTTGATTCCCTTAGCTGATCTTACCCACAACAAAGAGTTGCTACGACCCAAATTCGAAGACTTTAATAAACAAATCTGTCGAAAAGTTTACAAGAATATATAAATCTGTCTCCCACAGAAATACCTACAAGTTATGTTCCGTCTTTTAGAAAATCAAGGTGAACAGGAACCAATCGATAACCCGGACTTATATTCCCGAAGAACAGCCTAGAATTATCAATCACCTCACAATAATCTAAATTGTATGATGGCGAAACTAGATATTGTGGAATCACAAACGATGAGACGAAGATGTTTGTGATTAATTTTATCTTGTCTATCGGAGAAATTAATCTCGAGTCTATTATTTTAATTGTACTCAATACGATAGAATCAGGCGAGATCAAATCACATAACTACAAAGAAAATAGTTGGGTCTGGCTTCACAATACTAATGAAGTCTTTAAGTCGTTAACCTACAGGGTCTCGGTAGAAACCTAAGGTTAAAGGAGAATCGAATCTAGCTTATACAACTAGTATCACACATGAGGTGTGGGGATTTGGTTTCCAGTTGCTAGAGTTCTCCTTTATATAGTTTTCAAATCAGGGTTTGCAATCAATGTTACCTTGGTAACAAAGCATTCAATATTCACCGTTAGATGAAAACCTTATTAGACTTAAGTTAATATCTTTCAACCGTTAGATCGAACTTAGTTTGTTACACAGAAATGAAAGGTGAATTCATTTAGATATGAGTAACCATACCTAAACGTGTGCACCTTTGTTGACACAACAATAGTTAACCGAAGTTAGCCATATGAACACTTTCATATCAACCTTATTCATCTTAACCATAACTAGTTCAAATGACTCAAATGAAACTAGTTCTAGAGTTGTTCAATTGTTTATATTCTCATAGAAGTATACAAGACACAATAGAAGTATACATGACACAATTGAAGAAAAAATCGAGTCATGAACATTATAGCCACGGTTTGCAAAAGATTGCATTTCTTATTATATAAATGTATTAGTTCATGAACAAACCGATTTTAGAACATAACCCACTCAAGTATGCAAACGGGTATGCACACTTAAATAGCCGGACTAAGTTTGGGTTCACCAGTATGCGAACTTGTACGCACACTACAAACTAAATTAAAGTCCGGAACTTGAACCTCACGCTAGTATGCATACCGGTATGCGTACTTGGTTCCGGACCTTGACTAAACCAAACCGTACGCATACGTGTACGCATACCATGGTTCCCGGACTTGGATTACACATATGCAAGTACGCATACTGTACTTAAATCCAATTATTTTAAACTCTCATTTCAACCATTAAAATATTCTCGGAAGACGACTGTAGCTGTCTCACACAAACTACTAGCTTCAAAGCAATTTCAAGTGATCGAATAATCAATACGAAACATTCAGAGTCTGCATCAAATGACTGTCTCACACAAATCATGTAAGATGTTAGCAGGTGATGTAGGATCGAGAATATCGCAACACCAAGATTCTCACGAAATCCATAAACAACACACCGCGAAGACATCGTGGCTGGAAATAAAACGACGTAACGGATGACGGCGGCCAAAACACGAAAGATCGAAGATGTAGCGAGATCAAGGAGTGTTGCGAGATTTGACATTTGTACATTTGCGATACTTCTCGCAAGTCATACCGAAAATAAAGGATGACTTATTTGTCATCCACTATGTAATGTCCTATATAAATAGCCGAATAGGCTTAAGGAGGAGAGATCTTTTTCGAGTGTTGAGCAAGTCATTAAAAGAGAGAAAGTTTAGAGTGATAGTAATTCTTTATCCTATCTCCTTTTCATCTTGTAACATTATTGGAGTTTGATTAATAAAAATTATATTTGTTCATCTTAAATGATTTGATTTGTGAGGATTCTAGTGAGGGGTGTAGTGTGGGATTTCCTACAACTACATAATGGCGCTAGAAACAGGGATGAGTGAAGATTGATATTGTGATTGGGAAGGATTTGAAGTAGTAGATAAAGAATTTCATATAATTTTCAACAATTCATTAAGATTAAAGAATAGCAAGAAGAAGACATACCTCAAAACAACCAACGACTGTTAGAAGGAGTAGGAGACTTTCTGGAGAAGAAAGAAATGAAATGAGAGAATCTTCAAGAGCAAACACAAGAAACAATGGAGAAAATCGGGTTCAATCGCCAATTCGGCATACACCAATACAAAATAGAACTGAGGATTATGACAGAGTGAGCGTACATACTTGGCGATCAGATTCTGTAGATGAAATAGGGGAAGAGCAGCAATTAGGAGGTAATGGACAAGAGGAGAGAGATCAAGAAATGATTGGAGGAATAATTCATGGAAACGAAGAGATTACAGCGTTAGAGGTATTGAGACAAACAATACGCGAAGAAAAGCGATTAGGAAGAGAAGAACGTGCAAATTTGACAAGGCAAAATCATGAGCTAAGGATGGAAAACATAATATTACAAAATAGAAGGTCAAGGAGCACTACAAGATCAAGATCGATAAGGGAAGAAGTAAGACGAAATATGCTCAGTAGAAAATGCTAATGAAGAAATTCAAGAAGAAATACAAAATTGAGATGAGGAACGCCGCGAAAGAAGAGAAGTGAGGGAAGATCATTATATCCAACATGGTGAAACTCTCCAAGATGGGCAAAACGATGGAAATCAGAGAGATAGGCACCGACAAAGGCGAAATAATCAAGAGGATGGAGAAAATCGGGGAAGAAAGAAGGAGAATATTACATGGGAGAGAAGTACAAAGAAATCACCAAGTAATTCGGGATGAAATTGAAAGGCATTATACTTGAACAAGCACATCTAGCTCGCGAGAGGGAAAGACTAAGAGCGAGATATGGAAGAACAAGAATTTCAAGAGGCAATTCGCCAAAATAATCATGATAATCGAGAAAGGAGGCGTGAGCGTAATCTCGATAATGTTAATATCAATGAAGAATACGATAAAATACTAAGGAGAACTGAAAGACGGCAAAGAGGAGAAAATGAGAGATATAATGGTGTGCGAATTCATGAAAGGAATGAAAGAGAAGATCGCAGAGAAAGACGAGAAGAAAATGATGATCAAGAGAATCAAAACGGATATAAACGCAGAAGAAGAAGAGGCGGAGTTAAAAGGCCAGTGGAAACTAATTCTAGTGTAAATGAACAAATTTTGAAAGAGCTAGCGGAAATGAGAGGAATGTTAAATAATAAGAAAGAAGGAGGTAGGAGACAATTAGATGAAGCTATAGAAGAAGCTGCGAAAACCCCATTCACACGGGAAATACAATTAGAAAGAATACCCCCAAAATGCAATTTGCCTACATTAACCAGCATTTTTGATGGATCAACTTGTGCAATACAACACATCAAAGCTTATTTGAGATGTATGTTACAATGGGAAAATCATGACGCTGTATTATGCAAATAATTTGCATCAAGTTTAACAGAGAAGCTCGAAATGGTTTGAAGGCCTGCCAAAAAATACTATAGCATCCTTCAATCATTTACAGGCTATATTTTTAGGGGCATACATAAGTAACAGTTTCTCGCGACCTTCCATTGAAGATGTATTTGGATTAAAGCAAAGGGTTGGTGAAAGTTTGAAACATTTTACCATGAGGTCGAAGACAATGTGTAGCGACATGGCGGGTCATGTAGATGAGAGATATCTCATTTTATCATTCATTAATGCTATGTTCGCAACCAATCTGTTATACATTCAAATTTTCAGAATTAAGAACACAATTACAATGACTGAGCTACGAGAATTACAGGAGGAATATATTACTCTCGAGGAAAAACAAAATGAGATGGAATCATACCTAGTTGCGAACATAAGTTCGAATGCAGCGAATGCAAGCTTGTTACCTAGGTTGATAAATACAGTGGCGAGCACCTCGCAAGGACAACCAGAGTTGATAATGGGTGATAATCAACATAAGCTAGTAGCTATGGGGAGTCGTGACCAAGAAGAATACGAGAGAGAAATAAATTTCTATAAGCAGCGGTGGAAATAACAAAATTCAAAGACTTGACCAGCCGCAAGAAAATTATGGAGGTCAAAGGAAAAATTATCATAGGGGACAAGGAAGCCGCATGATAGTATGGGAAGAAATCGAAATGCCACCTATGAATGCTAGCGTGGAGAAAATATGGGAAGCTATAATCTTGATGGAAAATATACCAACACCATGGAACATGAGAAATGAGCCACCTCCAAGCGAGAGAAGCCATGAATTTTGTTCTTATCACCATTTCCATGGACATACAACAAATGACTCAGAAATATAAAGAGAATCATTCTCGGGATGATAGATCGGGGAAAATTAAATCATTTTCTAGCAAGGAAAGCTCAACCTCAAGCATTACCACCTCCTCGAGAAATTCCCGGGCAAACACAACAAAAAGAACGTGAAACATTTGTGATAAAAGTTGGGGCAAAAGCAAAAAATTTGTTTTGTAACTCTATTGTACATTCGTACAAGACAATTGAAGATTTCCACGATATTACTCTCAGCAGGGTTTTCGCAAGGGATTCCAATGATAAAGAAATAATGAACACCGCGAAGACGTCGCAACTGGAAGAATGGCAGAAGCAGATCATTTCTTTTACCGTGGAAGAAGTACCTGAAGGTGGAGAAATGCATGACAACCCATTGGTGGTGAGATTGGAGATTAACCCAAAACCTAGTGATGATGAAGATGATGAAGCGGAAAACTCATGGGAAATTAATAGAATTTTAATTGATACCGGGAGTTCTGTGATTATCCTTTTTTATCATACCTACAAAACTATGGGAGGAAAAGATGCAGATTTGATACCTTCAACCTATAAAATTTATGGTTTTAATGGGACTAAAAATAAACCTAAAGGAGAAGTTCATATGAGAATTCCACTGAAAGGATTGTCTTCTGAAATTTTATTCTGTGTTGTTGATGTGGAATCACCATACAACGCATTAATTGGGCGACCTTGGTTACATGAGATTCTAGGTGTAGCATCGACTTTTCATCAATGTATCAAGTTCCCTCATCCAACTGGTATTGGCATCATAAAAGGAGAATGGATAGAAGGGAAAAGGTGTTATGAAGTTGACATAGAATCTGCGAAGAAGAAAGATTGGAAACACAACATCGGGGAAAAACAAAAAAGTGAAAGCTTGATGGTAGATACAATAGAATGGAGAGAAGAAGAAATCTGCGAAATCAATGTTTGTTGAAGAAAGGAGTGGCGATAATATCGCAAGAGATGGGAAAATAACGAGAAAAATTCAAAGGTATAGAGGCAGAAAGTAGCAAAAATAAGAGGCCTAAAGATTGAATGTGCTTATTGATCGATGAAGTAGAAATTTAAAAAAAAAAAAAAAAAATTACAAATGGAAAATATGTTGCGAATGGCGAAAATGGAGTTGTGTAAGAGTTGATATGAAGAAGAAGAAATATATTTTACAAATGGCAAATACGTTGCGAAAGTACAAAAGAGCTTACAATGCAGAAGAATCAACAAAATAGTCAGAAAGAGGCAAACTTACTATGGCGTACACCCTAGTTAGCGAACACAATTTCGAAAGAGGCAAAGTACCTAAAGTGCGTCATAGTAGGCGGTACCTATATTACATATAACAAAGAATTAACAAAATAATCAGAATGGGACGAACCTAAAGGGGTATCATAGTAGGGGGTAACAAAATAATCGAATGGGACGAACCTATATTACATGGCGTACACCCTAGTTCGCGAATAAAATTTCGTAAGAGGCAAAGTACCTAAAGTGCGTCATGTAAGGGGGTATTCGTAACGTGGCTCGGGGAAAAGGTTACACCGCCCCGAAACCCGAGTCATGAAGATTGGGGGTAATAAAACCCATCCGGGAGAGATACCTTGGATTTTCAATCTAAGCTAGTGACTTAGATTGGACGAGGGGATCTCTTCTAAGGAGTCGACATTTGACCAAGTCGCTGAGGTACACGGTTGAGCCAAGGGTGCCTAGGGCATTTGAAGTGTCTCGGCCATTCTTGGCAAGTCTCGGCTTATCCGCACTCGGCTGAAGAAAACTCCACTTAGGGTGCGGTCTCGTAACCATAAGCCCTATAGGAAAAAGGGATAAGAGTCACGAAAACAACTGGTTGTTGTTAAGACCGGATGGGTGGAGCTAGCCTTGTATGGCGAAATACGCCTCCTTGAAGGGGTAACCGGGGGAAGATAAGGCGGCACCCTCCATTAGGGAGTGATAGTGTCAAAAAAGACGCAAATGTCATGAGACTTTATGTTCGCAAGAATATTTCGGCTTGTCATATTTGTGCAACAATCCTGAAGAGGCAAAAATACAAAAGAGTAGATAAGACGAGATCAATGGGTCCTTACATGCAAATGTAAGGACGTTCGCGATTTAAACCGCAAAGATGATTTTAATGTCATGGGGCTTTACGTTCGCAAGGATATTTAGGCCTGTCATATTGTCGCAATAAAAATATCTGCGAGAGGCAATAATACTAAAGAAATGATAAGACAAGATAAATGGGTCGTTACATGAAAGTGTAAAGACGTCTGCGATTTTGTCGCAAAAATGAGAGGTGGCAAAATAAGACCTTTAACTAGGAAGGAAAAATAAGACCACACAAGAGAAATGATAAGGAAAGATCAATGGGTCATTACATGAAAATGTAAGGACGTCCCGTGATCTTTTGCAATGATAAAGTTCAATGAGAAAATATCTGAAATTATACTTAATCTCCCATTCGAATACAAATAACAGAGGCAAGTATGAGAATGAACAAGAACATGTTATTTGTCTTCATATGAAAGATTTAAGCATATATTGATTTATCATATTGCAAAAAAGAATTGCTCTTTATGTGCAGGAAGAAACAAGAAAGATAGAAATTGTATTCAAAGACTCAAGAAATTATGACAAAAGAATACACCCAAAGATGGGAGATTGAAAAAATGATGTACAAATATTACAAAAGGAAGAAAAAGGAAAATAAAATTATTTCTCATTTGATCCTTCCTCTTCATTATCTTCATCAGATCCTTCAACTTCTTCATCTTCATTAGATTCCTCTTCTTCTTCACTAGCATCGCTATCAGAAATATCCGGAGAAGGCATATTTTAGGGTATTTCATCAAGAAGGCAAGGGTACTTAGGCGAGGGATGTTATTGTCCTTGCATACCATCTCAATAGTTTGATTAGAAAAATAATAGCATCATTCTTAAAATTTGCGAGTGATCTTGAGTTGGTTCTTGACCTAGAATATTTATCATCCCGAGAAGAAAGATTTTTGGCAAGTTGCTCTTTCTCGATTCAAGTTCTTCAATTCTTTTTGGAACCTTGCTTGGCTTACTGCCCGAACATATAACATTGAATCAGCAACTTGATGACAAGTTTATGCAAACAATTAAATAAAGAAGAATAATTAACAACCTTCTCTGTCTCGGAAATCATATCTTTAACCAAGGATGTATGCTTAGCTTGAAGACTAATGTTGACACCTAAATTATTTACGGCCTCATCTATAACCTTCGCATCCCAAGCAAATTCATCATCATTGTTTATGAGAAGAAGTGAACGGATTTGAACTTCAAGAAGAGTCTTTTGGAATTTCGCTAATGCTTGAGCACCTTGTCTAGCAATGCGATTTTTATCATCTATGAGATCACCAATTTTCTTCCTTAAAATACTAATTTTCTCTTTAGAACTTAGATACAGACGTTTAAGTTGGTTGGCTAAGCTTAAGCTAGATCTATGATCAAGTTCTAAGAGGCGAAATCTGGATTGAAGTTCATTTAGAGGAAGAGATTTAATCTTGTTATTTGAAAAACTATCCAAAGAATTGTTGAGATGAGCAAGAAGAGCATCATCATCCATAGGTTCGAGAAATGAATGAAGAAGAATGGCTTCATCGAGAAAGGTTATAAACGTCTGCGAAAATGATAAGTCAGATGAGGGAAGATAACAAGAGAACAAAACAAAGGAAAAGGGAAAAAGTTTCATACCATAAAGCTGTTGGAGCTCTGAAGGCTAGAAATCTTATTCTTCTGAGTGCCAGTCGGCTTCTAATTGCTTAGTCTTCTCATGAAGAATGGCAACTTGATTTCAATTCTTCATTTCTCTTGCAAAGAGCTTGGTAGCTTCAACTCCCAATTCTTCATTTTTCTTGCGGCCCGAAGATTCTTCTTTCGAGAATACTTCGTCTCTTTACAAGATCTGAGGCAACAACAAAGGAAGCTCTCCCGGACTACAAAAGAAAACAAAGAAATTAAAAAGATATAATTTAAAATCAAAACTATAAAAATAAAAAAAATAAAAATAAAAAAATAAAAAAATATATATATATATATATATATATATATATATAAGAGAATGAAAACATACCAAGACACTAAGTGAATTTAAGAAGATTGGAGTCACTGATCTGGAGACCCCATGAAGAGAACTATCACTCTCAAGTAAAGGTGAATCGCAAATACTCGCGAGAGCCTTGCATGTACTAGAAAGGCGATCGTCACCCATCCCTTGCATAGAATCGGAAAAGATGCTAGACAGCTGTGCCATAGAAGATCAGTGGAGAATATGAAGAAGGGATATCCACATCATCATATTCCTCATCACCGAATTTCCACGGCGAGGATTCGAAGGAGAGGGAGATGAAGTTTTCACTTCTTCGGAGGCGGAGCAACGAGACTTCTCCTTGCGAAGAAGATTTTTACCTCTACCTTTGGCCTTCGCAGCCTCAGGGTTTTCTTCTTCTCCAATAGCTTCAACACCAACCTTCGCACACAAATGAAGATAAGAAACAGAGGCAACAATATTGTTAAAAATATATAAAGTGTTTCTTACTTCATCCATGACGGAGCGAAGAGCAGCTAAAGTGCTAGCCATCCCGGTCCGATTGTAGCTCGATCTTAACTTTTCAATCTAAAAATTTTCGCGAGAATCAAAGGATAAGGGAATAAGCAACCCATGAAAGATTACGAAGTACGCGAAGTTGGAAGACATACCTCTTTATTCTTCTCGGGCCAATTAAATACCCAAGGTCGATAAGTAGCGAAATTCGCAGGAAGTATATTCGAGCCTGCGATATAAGGCCCCTTTATCACAATGGAAAAACACACCATCTATCGTCTTTAGAGTGACGCGGGACGTTGTTTTTACCAGACTTTGGTTAATGTCTTGCATAAGGAGCTTATATCGTGCAACATCATCCTTTCTTTTCAGACGGACACCCAAATGAGTATTATCCTTCCTCATAGGAATGAATTCATAATTCTCATAGAAACTCTCGATTGTATATCTTTCGTGAGTATCGCCAATTCCTTAAATTTTGGGTCCCTAAATTCTGTTGGGTAAAGAGACCCATTACCGGCGCCACGATTGGCGAACTCAAGTATTAAGCGAATGCAATCCCGCTTAGTTGATAGACGGCTCGCGAGAAGTTCGCATGAGCAAGAATTCCATAGAATAACGGAAGGTTAGGGTTATAAAGAGGAATGGCAAGGCGGCGAGAATTTGACCAAGCGAAATTATGATTTCATGATCATCATAATGATGATCGATGTGAACAACAGCGGAAAGAATGGATTTAGGTTCTGACAGGGAATGGTGGTTAAAGTAAAACCTTTTCCTTGAAGATCTTTTTGAATTTCTTCAAAAGAAGTTTCGTATTTGCGACCGATTGGAGCCATTTTCAGTATGGGAATGAATGAAGAACTGAAGATCAAAAGAAATAAGAAGAAGAAGAAGATTTGATAGCGAAAGCGGAAAATACGGAGGAGAATTGAAGAAAAATTACAGAGAGAAAGTAAAAAGAATAGGAGGGTGAGAAAACTATATATAGAGAAGAATTCTCGAGAAGATAAACGCATTTAATGCGAAGGGACGTGAACGGTTGAGAAATAACGGTTGAAAGAGACATGTCAAGAAATGGGTGGAAGAAGAGATACGTGTAATAAATTCTGCGTAATAGTACGGAATCATGCAAATACAGAAAAATATGAAGAAATGAACAGCTGCGGCATTTTGAAAATACTAGTTCTCATGACGTTCTCTTCTTCGTGAGAAAATACATGAGAAAAGGCAAGATGTAGGATCAGAATATCGCAACACCAAGATTCTCGCGAAATCCATAAACGACACACCGCGAAGACATCATGGGCTGGAAGTAAAAACGACGTAACGGATGGCGACAGCCAAAACACGAGAAAGATGTGAAGATGTAAGCGAGATCAAGGAGTGTTGCGAGATTTGACATTTGTACATTTGCGACACTTGCAAGTCATACCCGAAAATAAAGGACAGGTTAGCTGTCATCCACTATGTAATGTCCTATATAAAGAGCCGAATAGGCTTAAGGAGGGAGAGATCTTTTGAGTGTTGAGCAAGTCATTAAGAGAGAGAAAGTTTAGAGTGATGTTTGTGACTACTTTTTATCTTAATCGTATCGGATAAATCTCGAGAAAATCTTAGAAGATAGTACTCAATCACGATAGAAAATAACAAGATCAGAACATGCAACTACATAGAAAATAGTTGGGCCTGGCTTCACAATCCCAATAAAGTCTTCAAGTCGTTAACCTATAGGGTTTCGTGAAAAACCTAAGGTTAAAGGAGAATTGACTCTAGTCGCAACTAGTATCACACATGAGGTGTGGGGATTCGGTTTCCAAGTTGCTAGAGTTCTCCTTTATATAGTCTTCAAACAGGGTTTGCAATCAATGTTACTTTGGTAACAAATCATTCAATATTCTCTGATAGATGAAAACCTGATTAGACTCAAGCTAATATCTTTCAACCGTTAGATCGAACTTAGCTTGTTATACACAAACGATAAGTGACTTCACTTAGATATGAGTAACCGTACCTAAACGTGTGCACCTTTGTTGGCTCAACAATAGTTAACCGAAGTTATCCATGTGAACACTTTCATATCAACCTTATTCATACCATAACTAGCTAGTTCAAATGACTCAAATGAAACTAGTTCTAGAGTTGTTCAATTGTTTATATTCTCATAGAAGTATACAAGACACAATTGAAGTAAAATCGATTTTGATTCACTCGAATCGAGTCATGAACATTATAGCCACGGTTTGCAAAAGATTGCATTCCTTATTATATAAATGTATTAGTTCATGAACAAAACGATTTTAGAACATAACCCACTCAAGTATGCAAAATGGTACAGATACCTAAATGGTAGAGCTAAGTTTGGGTTCGCTAGTATGCGAACTGGTACATATACCACAAACTCAGTTAAAGTTCCGGAACTTGAACCTCACGCTAGTATGCGTACAGGTATGCGTACTTGGTTCCGGACCTTGACTAAACCAAACTGTACGCATACAGGTATGCATACCATGGTTCCCGGACTTGGATTACACATATGAAAGTACGCATACTGTGTTTAAATCCAATTGTCCTAAACTCTCATTTCAACCATTGAAACATTCTTGGAAGACGACAATATCTGTCTCACACAAACTATTAGCTTCAAAGCAATTTTCAAGTGATCGAACGATCAATACGAAACATTCAAGTCCATATCAAATGATTTGTGTCACACAAATCATGTAAGATGTTACAGGCGATTTTCACATGATCATCTTTTGACTTTCGTTAAGAATATAAGATGAACTGGTTAAAAAGAAAGCTTACCAACACATATGTTGAGAAATATGTAAGCGTGTTAAACTCAACTCGAAATATCAAATGTGTATAATTGAAGTCTATATAGCTATACGACTTTTGTCTCAAATAAGATATAGAGTAGATAGACTTTTGAGTGATAGATGAGTTCAAGTCTCCACATACTTTTTGTTGATGAAGTTCCACAAGCTCTCCTTAGTAGTTCTTCGTCTTCATTCGATGAACGCCGTGAAGTCTAATGCTCAACTACACTTTCTACCTTAGCTATAAGTAGACTATAAATCAAGACTTATAGTTTTGGCAACTAAACTTGATAACAAACTTGAGGCAACAACGCTTGCGGAGTTCGACCGAGCAAAGGTGCTCTAATGATTTCATCCCTCTTTCGGTAATAGTGAATGGCATAAAATTGATAAAAAGAATGCCATATGTGTTTTCCTAGGGTATGTAGTTGAACAGAAAGGTTACAGTTGTTATGATCCAGGATGTCGAAAATTACGTGTTTCTCTTCATGTTACATTTTATGATAAAATACCTTTATGGTCACTTCCATACAGTGAATTCTCTTCCTTTATAAATTTCACTTACTAAGATCCCTTCTTCTAATCCTTCAAATCCTCCACCAGCTGTCCCTACAACTCATACTAGTATTCCTGATCAGGATAATCCATCTTCAAATCCTCCATCGGTGAACACTCCATCTTCAAAAGTCTAATAACCAACCACTGACCACTCTATGCCTCATCCCGATGATGTTTCTCCGGAACGAGATCTTGTACATGAAGATACTACTTTACTTCCTTGTGATCGTCGCCCACCAGTTAAGTTGTCAGATTATCACTGTTATTTTTCTACTATTACGCCATTTATGAACCTAAATCTTACGGGGAAGCTTCATCTAGTCTGTTTGGCAGAGATCAATGAAAAAGTGAATTAAGCGCACATGAGAATACATGCAATTGGGATATGGTAGACCTTCCTCTGGAAAATTCGTTGTTGGAAGCAAGTGGGTTTACAAAATAAAAACTAAGTTCGATGCTTCGGTATATCGTTATAAATCTCGTCTTATTGCTAAAGGATACACTCAAGATTATGGGAGTGTCTATGAAGAAATGTTTGCTCATGTTGCTCGTATGATAACTGTGCGTACTCTATTTGTTGTTGTATCTTTTCTTAAATGGGATCTTCATCAAATGGATGTTAAAAACGCTTTCCTTCATGGGGATCTTGAAGAAGAGGTCTATATGCAGCCACCTCTGGGTTACCCTACTCTCCAAATCAAGTTTGTGAACTCGTCGAGCTCTTTATGGCTTTAAACAAGCACCTCGCTCCTGGTTTGAAAAATTCAGCAATGTTATTCTTCATTATGGGTTCACACAAAGTACTTATGACTCTGCCATGTTCTTTCCGTTATTAAACAAATTTAAGGAACTGTGCTTTTTCTTTTATATCTCGATGATATAGTTATTACATGTAGCGACTTGGAAGGTATTGCTTCTCTAAAGTCACATTTGAATACCTGTTTTGAAATAAAAGATTTGGATCCCTTAAGGTATTTCCTTGGCATTGAAGTTGATCGATCTTCTAATGGTTGTTTTATTTCTCAAGTAAAGTATGCCTCTGAAATCCTACATCGTGCTAGTTCAACATACATTAAAGTCATTGCTACTCCACTTGGATTTAATGTGAAATATAGCCCTTCCGACGGAGTAGCCTTATCCAACCCTACATTATACCACCAACTTGTTGGTATTCTTAACTACCTGACCATTACTATACTAGATATCACTCATGCTGTCCATGTTGTGAGTCAATTCATGTCTTTCCCTCGTTCGACACATTTTTCTGCAGTTCTTCGGATCTTACGGTATATTAAGGGTACTATTTATCAAGGGTTACACTTCTCTTCCAAATCGGATCTTCGTTTCCGGGTTTATTCTGACTCCGATTGGGATGGAGATGTTTTGATCATCGCTCCACAGAAGTTACTGTATATTTCTCGGTGACTCTCTTATTATTTGGCGAAGTAAGAAACAATCGGTTGTTTCTCGCTCAAGTGTTGAAGCTGAATACCGAGCTGTTGCTCATACTACCTCAAAGATTGTTTGATTGTGATGGCTTCTTGGTGACATGGTGTTCAATTTTCTGAACCCACTCTTCTTTTTTGTGATAAAAAGGCTGCCATTCACATTACTCATAATCAAGTTTTCCACAAGTGGACTAAGCAAATTGATATTGATTGTCATATTACATGACATCATTTTAAGCAAGCTAATTACCCGGAAAGCTTATTAAAACCGAAAATCTTTGTTAATTTTCACCTCTTCAATCCCTGTAAAAATGTCTTTTATTACATGACAATTTCCTCCTTTTTCGGTGGGGAAATATGATAGTTACTTATCGTACTTGAAAATTTTGAAGACAGTTTAAGAAAATTGATTAATAAATGCCAAGTTTCAAAACATCTATGATTTTTCGAGGTACCTAAGCTAAGTACACAACATGTCATTTGTTTGTTAATTGCTAGCTGGGTGATATCATAACGTGCTTTTGATCATTCAATTTATTTATGAACATGCATTTAGCCAAATGTATTTTTAGCTTAAGAGTGATAAAGGATGTCCGGACAAGGACACGCAAGGAAGTGCATCATAATATGAAAGGTTAAGATTGCTTTATTAGCTACAAATTAGGAGGGTTGTGCACTGTGTCTCGGGATGACTTGGTCACCTAGATATATAAAGGGAAAAATACGGTTTGGTCCAAAACCCCATCCAAATATACTAGTTAGTCCTAACCCATTCAACTAGGTACAAATTAGTCCTTTTTCATTGAAAGTACACAAATAACCTTCCTGATTTACGATTTAGTCCAAATATTTACACTTTAGTTCAAAGTGACTAACAATGATGTCAAACAAATTTAAATAATATAAAAAGAATTAAAAACAATTTATCTTTCGAACCGTTTTCCAAAATTCACAAATTTTATATATTAGGAAAGCTCTTTCCGAGAGCTACAAAAAGAGTACCCATATGACTATATAATTCTCATTTTAAAAAATCTTAATTTACATTGGCGTACAAACATGTACATATCTACAAAAATCAAAAAATCAAAAGACAAAACAAGGTCTTTTTTTGTTTGTACACCAACTGGTGATCCATACGATAACAAGTTAGCAAAAGTAGACTGCAGTGAATCTCATACGATAACAAGTTAGCTAGGTGATCTATTCCCAAGGGTTTACCGAACGCTCCTCTCATACAGTTTGAAGCACCATCGACTCAAAGACATGAAAGCATCTTGTTGATACGCAAGACATGGAAATGATGTATTTATGTTGTGCATCTATACATACAATGACGAAGAGGACAAAGTGGTCAGCACAGAGATCAAACTATTGTTTCATGAAGTTTTTTAATCGAGCAAGGAATCTAATAAAACACAAAATAATTATACGAGTGGGAGCTAGATATTGGTGACTCGTAAGATAAAATACCATTTGTAGCTTTTGATTTCTAGCTTATTTTTCACCTAGGCCTATATAATTGAGTAATCACTGATAGCATGAATACTGGTATCAGAGAGAAACACTAAGTACATGTAAAACAGAACAAGCACATATTAACAGAGATAAACACATACAATAGGTGTACAATTATGTACACATTAAGAATCAACATGTGTACAATTATGTACACCTTAGTTACTACTCTATGAATTGTTGGTGGGAACCCATTTAGATGAGGACATAACAAACACATGTGCCACATCTAAATCGTTCCATCTCGTTCACCTGGTAAGAGAAACTTCTGCAAAATCCTTCCTTGCATCAACAACTGTTTTTATTTGCATCACTTTTTCCTCCCTTAAAACCATCTTCTTGGATATGAATGCAAGGAGGTAACATTTCAAAGAAAACAAGACGATACACACCAACACCAACCAATGTGATGAAAAAATCATGTTAAATGTAGAGCACACAATGAAAAATTCAGTTCACAAAACAAAATATCGAATCCAGGAATCGATATATGCACTCATTAGAAATCAACAGGTGTATAATTATGTGTACATTAATGATCACCAGGTGTGCAATTATGTGCATATTAACCATCAAGATATGTAGAACTATGTGCACATTAACGATTTATAGGTGTACAAATCTGTACACGTCAACTAACAGGTGTACCACTATATGCACATTAATGATCAACAGGTGTACAACTATGTGCACGTCAACTAATAGATGCAGCCAGATTCAAACTACAAAATAGATGCAGCCAGATTCAACTCTCAATCTCAGAAAAATAAGGAAAATTTTTAAAAACAAAACTAAACCATAATCAGTAAATAGCCCTTTATTTTGTTGTTAACACGTACAAAGCTTAGTTACATGATTAGAATGTCATGTGATATTCGTCAAAATGGGCAATCACAATTTGAGTTCAACTCACCTAAAGTAGACTTTGAGAAGGTTCATCAACGTTAGGATCAGATGACAACTTCCGAGGAGACCATTGTGGATATTCATCTCAATTCATTAGCTTGCTCACCCCTGGCAACCAATATTCACTTGGAGTTCCCAGCAAGCAACCTAGCATGTACGGAAAAAGATCGGTGAATTCAACAATTAGAGAACAACCAGAAAGATCCAAGCCAAACACATGGCCATCTGAAATTTATTAGGTGCATCTATAAAATCCATTTCAGTCCACAGTGGTTATTTTGTTGAAGTTGAACTACAAAATTCATTTCAGGTGTACAAAATTCATTTCAGGTGTATAACTATGTACACATTAACAATAAACATGTGTCTAATTAAAAAATTCATTTCAGGTGTGTATAATTACAAAATTCATTTCAGGTTTTAGAATCTTTTGATACAAGAGTCAAGACTGTAGTTGCCATATATTCAGTGGACACCTGTGATTGTACCATGTTTTGCATCCTAAATACCCCATTATATGAAGTGTATAGGAATCAATCAACATTTAGTTGCATGTATTAAAAGAGGAGATAACTACGTACCACTGTTACCGTGAATGTTGTACGAAGTTTCTCCTCATTATCCTTTTTCTGAACCATTAAAGGAAGTTGTAACCTATCCAAGTCTTCTCCTTGCATGCTGACACACATAATTCCAGTTCCATGCTTTATAATAACCGACATAGCTTCCGAAGTTGTTAATTTGCTGCCATTATTAAATCTCCTTCATTTTCTCTATCGTCTTCATCAACAACAATGACCATCTGCAAGATAGACCCACAAGAAAAATTAAATTAAATCTTGGACAACTCGATCATTCCAGATCAAACCCAGTTCCGAGCTAAGGGTGCACCAATTTGCTACACTTGTTTTACTGGTGCACCAATATGTACACTTGGATTAACAACCGACATGTGTGTACTAGTTTATACACCTAGTTATTTACTCAAGTATTAGCTTAATAAGTCATTTTATCCACATGTATACTAGTTTGTACACCCTAGTTCTTTGCGCAAGCGTAAGCCTAATGAGTCATTTTTTGCACATGCGCATAAATATGTACGCCCTAATTACTTACCTCAAAACATGCACCATTTTCATATAATCATGACATAGAATTGTGTGTGCAAAAATACTATTCAAATGTTTATATGCACACTAACGATCAATAGGTGTACACCTATGTGCACATTAACGATCCACATGTATACAACTATAGGTGTACAACTATGTACACATTAACGATCGATAGGTGTACAACTATGTACACATTAAGAATCAACATGTGTACTACCAAGGACACTATAAGTCGGGCATATCACACTTTTTCAGAAAAAAAAAAAGAATGAAAAGAAAAGAAAAGAGTCCCTGATTCCATAATATGCCATTTCACATGTTTACTTCCTAGTTTAACCATTCAAGTTCGAAGTGACAAAATAGTATATTAATGAATTTAATAGTATTATGGAACATTTATGTTTTACTTTACATGTAAATAAATATTTCAAGGGATAAATTAGATTTGACCATGTTAACAAATGAAATCTTCAAATCTGAGATCCTTATCTGATTTATCATTTCTACGTCCGGAGTATGATCACGAGATCCCCAGATCACTTAGTTGGCTTGATAAAATTTTGCTTACTAAAAAATAAATAAATAATACTTTTCACATAAGCATATGGATTGTCTAAACATAAACTTTTTACTAGCTAGATCAAATAGCTCGAAGGATATTCCTCAATTCCAAATATGACATGTGAAAGACAAAGAACTAGCTTTACTTTAAAAGAACTTACGGTCATTACTACGCATAAGGTAATTTACTTGGCGATCAAGATGTTTGGCCATGATAGCATACTCTATGGAACCCACTTTTCGGACAAGCCATGAGATAATCTGATAACGTACACGACAAAAAATCCAGCCAAAATTCTGATTGTTTGCTCATTTTGGAATCCAGTTCCAACCAGTTGCAATCCACTAATGGCAGCCACGTTGTTGATCAACCTATGAAATCAAACAAAAAAACTAACCGAGTATAAGTAAATAAAAATAATTTTTATGCATGGAAATAAGTGTTTACGTGCAAAATTACTGTAATTATGTAGAGATAAAAGGCCTCGCGACTTTAGCACTGGTCTATACAAAAATGTTAGCGTTTTCTCCAAACTTAGTGAGATTCAAAAATGAAATGCATGTCCTCAACATTTTAGATGTTCGAACGGTAATATTATATATACTATACGGTGCTAGTACTATGATTAGATGTCTAATACAAATATTAGGACCAGAAAGGAAAACATTGAAAAGACAAAAAGGATACAAAGCGGCACATTACCGGTTTGACTTATGCATCTGCATTCCCATATAGGTGATGTATGTAACCAAGTTAAACAAGATGCGATTTGTAAGATTCAGAAATGAAAATAAGTTATGAGGATCATGCTTGTTGCCCACTTGACTAGTGCTACGACTGTCAAACACTCCATTTGATGGAGATTCTAATGCTCCATCGATAACAGTCCATCTTCTTCCCTTGTTGTTACCTACTAGTTGCATGGAAACTTACAATTAGTTACGTAGCTTCTCTAATGTAATCAGTAATAACAATAATATAAAAATTGCTAGTACCAGACTTGACTCACATAGTTTACCATTAATCTCTACCCCGTGCGCAAATGACTATAAAATAAAAGAGACTTGCATATACCTTGTATGAGTAATCAAGTCAAATATGCTTTCTACTCTTGAGTAACCTACTAACAACGTGTGCATATAGATACCATTTGTACTCCGGAAGCAATGGATTTAGCAGAACTTTTTAAAAATTATTATTCATCGATCAAAAGAAAACAAAAATTGATATGTGAATCTCATCTAATAAATTGTCTCCTGTTTATGAATCTCATCTAAAATCATATCTCTCATATCTAACCTATTAGAAAAAAAATAAAAGAAAAAATTTATAATTTCAAATCAAACATGTAATAAAAACCCTAAAAGAAATCTTTACTTTAGTCTTATAAAAACCCTAAAAAAATTCAAATGAAATTCAATATCACGGTAAACTAAAAAATCCAAATTGAATATTCAAGATATAGATAATGATAAGAGAAGATGAAACTTATCTTCAAAATGATTTTTGGTGACGAAAATCTTGAGATTCAATTGTTCATGATGCTGCGTATATCAATTTTTCATCATTGGTTTCCAGTATATTTCCAGGAGAAAACGTTTTTGACGATAGTTATTAGATTTTTCTTGCTTATTTTGAATCAAGTCGAGATGAATCAAATGTTTCTGAATCTCAGATTGAAATCGCCTCTCTGCCTCTCCTTCCCTTTTCTTTGATCTGTGTTTTCTCTTTCCAAAACTAACAAATTATGATTCAAGGACATTTTGGGTAACAAAAAGAATCAGATCGGTGAACAAAAGGACTGACTCGTCCAATTCTGGACTAAACTGTCTCGAGAGGGGAAATTTTGGACTAACCAATATTAAGGCTTGGGGGACAGGACTAGAGTGTCTAAAGCCCACTAACTTTGGGACTAAACGTCCATTTCTACATATAGAAAGGAAATCTACAATGATCTGGGCTTGGAAACCATAGGTATTTATTAAGTAGGTCCATAATTCAAGCGAGAACAAAGTGAGAAATTTCCCAACAATACATCGGTGGGTTTAGTCTTCGAACTAATTAGTTCATCACTTGATTTTGTTTTTTCAATTTTTTTTGGTTAAATAGACCACTGGATTTGAATTCTAGGGTCTAGAAGACGAGCAAAATATTTGCAATGTTCTAATATCCAAAACTCTTAATATCTTTGTTCTAAAAGAACCTGTTTTAGGGCATACCAAAAAATTTCAAGGCATACAAAATAGTTTTCCCATCATAGGTCACCTTATAAGGGGTGTCTATTGGTTAGTTCAATTTCCTATATACCCTTGAACCTAAAATCAAAAACAAAAACAAAAATGTTTATATCCTAAACATCTCTTCTTCTTCCTCCGTAGAACCACATCCCTTCTCTCTCAATTTTTTTCCGTCGCCGTAATTAATTATCGATTCGTGAAAATTTAATCGTCGATTTAATTGAACTATATAATTGAATCGGAAACCATTTGAAGCTCCAACTCCTGAAATGAGGATAAGAAGGTATTTCCTACAAACTCAATCTCTTATTTGTTGTTTTTCATCGATTGAATAGGTTAAATTACTAAAAATTTAGGGTTTTTGACGGTTAAAGTAGCGAGTTCGGCTGATAATTAAGTTGAGTTTTGTAACTGTTTCTTAAAATTTCACCCTGAAAGTGTCCATGAACAGTTTGGCTAATATTATGTTCAATATACAAGCCGAACCTAAAAGATATATGGTTCGGCTGATTCGATATTAAGTAAATGAGCCGAACCTCAACTTTATTTTTAACTATACATGTGTATTTGTAGCATTAGGTTCCTCATCGACGTATTCGTCATCGAGATTTGGCTTACTTCCTAGGGCTTTGGATGTCTTCTTATATAAAGATCTCAAAGTTAGGCTTTATAATTCTTCCGAGATCGTATTTTCTTGAGATAAAAGTCAATTTGGTGTTCATATATGTCCCAGAACAGTGTCAGGTTCGGCTAACACCTTGCCAACCTTCGTGAACTTTAAGAAGTGAAATTTACCCCAGTGTGGTTGTCACGTTCGGCTGACTCGATTAGATAACTTTCAAGCCGAACATCTCTCTGTAAACACGTCTAAAATATTAATTTGAAGGCTCTAGGTTCGGCTAGCTCGTGCTAATGAGTTATCAGCCGAACCTTCTCTGCAAAGCAAAGTCTTTCGATCTTGTTTTGCCATAACTTTTTCGTCCCAGATGTCGGAATGACCTCATTCTTTTTGCGTTGTGTTTGTCTTTTCATTCTCTTGAAGTTGAAGATAAGATCTACTTGATTTTAATGAGTTGGATTTGGACCTTGGTATTCTCCATCAGTAGACTTCACTTTCTTAACACTTTTAGTAATTTCCACTTTTTTTTTGATTCATCCTATGAAAAGGTTGCACAATAGAAAACATATGTAACAAAAATCCTAACCCCTAAATGTGTATGAATTTAAGTGTTTTATGGAAATTCAGTAACATGTTCGGGAGATATGATTTTTTTGAATATAAAATAGAACTTGGAAAAAAAATGGTTCGGGCCGATACGATATTTAGAGTGAAAACCGAACCTAACTCTCTAGAGAAGGTTCGGCTTGTAATGAAAATTTCTTATTAGCCGAACATTTAACTAGTAAGCAGGTCGGAAGTTATAAACTATAAGTTCGGCCAATAACTATTGTATTTCTAGTAAGCCGAACTTGTTCATCTTCTCGTAGTATACAAGTTAGGTTGGTGATAATTTCAAGCCGAACCTATCTGCGGATTTCAGAACTTAGGTGAAAAAATTTATTTTTTGATGATTTCAACCTACAAAAATGAAATTAAACATAATATGGAAGTATACTTGTGTGCTATTAGAATTTGGTTTCTCATCGTTGTATTCATCTTCGAATTTGACTTATAAAAATACGAGTTTTACCTCACTTCCCCTTCTTCTTCTTCTCCAAAAAACCTAAATTATTTTTTTCTTAACCAAAAATTATCATCAACACAAACTTTTATAACTTAGTTATCTTAATCACTAATCATTTACATTAAATACTAATTAAAAGTATTCATTATTATTAACACTAATTACGAAAGGGTAAATTTGCCATTACTAAAAATATTTGGTTAAGGGGCTATTGGATTTACTATTTTCAACCCGTTTTGTCTTTATTCACTATGGCTTGAAATTTTCTTATATGATCTAAAACAGGGTTCTTCTAAAATCTAGAAACAACTAATTCACCCAGTTGTGCAAGCTGTTTTTAAACTATCGGACTAAATTACTCCGAAATGAGTTTTCGTAGGAACTTTGGTAATGGATGCGTAAGAAGAGTGGAGTTAACCATGAAATTGAACTACTGCCATTAACTTTCCCGGATTAACAGAGGGGATTAGGAGCTCATTCTTGAGTTCGATTGAATCTAGGAACATTACAACTATTATATTATTAGATTTGTGTGATTTGGGTCAAGTTGCCATTTTTTGTGTAAGTAGTTAGATTGATATTTTCAAAGGGATTGAAATCTATGTGTGATTTGGGTCAAGTTGTTTAGTTAAAAACCACCAAGAAAGAATTTTTTGCTGTAATTGGTTAGTAGACCGTGCGATTTGATTCAAGTATTAAACGTATTGCATAATAATAATGAATATGATTACTAGAAGAGGTGAATCATGACTGCATTAAAACGTTGGTTCATGTGCTTTATTTGGATATCTCTTTATTTTGATGAATGATTGATTTTTTCCTAATCTAATCGATTGCTGCTTTATTTCTTCTTGTCTTGGGATTATGTGAATTTTGTATTATTAGTACTACAAGAGAATAACTTGTTCGAGGCACATAAGGTGTTTGTAATATCGCCTCTTTCAATCCAACTATACATTTTCTATATATTCTCTTTCCATATAGGAAACGAGCTCAATATGAGAGTCTAATTGAATGATCAATATAAGAGTCTAATTGTGGTTTTATTCTCACCATGTTTTTCGATTGCAACTAGACTTTATATACTAATCTCAGTCGTTGGAAATGAACAAGGCTCTCTCTTTTTTCTTGTGAACAAACAGTACTTGTCACCATGTATTTGGTTTACTAGGATAAATCAATGAATCCACAAAAGACGCATGATGCACCTGAGTGCATAATGTATATTCGTACCTAAAAATAAATTTTGGTGCAGTTTGCACATGTGTGCATAATGTATATTGTTTGATTTTTTTGTTATTCCTCTTTTTTTTTTTTTCTTTGAAATTTGTTTTTCCTTTTGATGTTTTGATGGTGAAAGTGGTGATAATGGTAGTGGACTTATTGTTTGAGATCATCAACTAGTGATTTTTGTTGTGTACATGTGATTACTAGGATATACCTAGATTTATCACGGGTACATGAAATGCACTCCAGTGCTTTTATGTATATATTCGACAAGAAAATAGAATTTGGATTTCAAGTTAAACGAAAAGTGCATAATATATATTTTTTGATTCTTATATGAAAAATGTATTGACCAGGTTGCACTGGGTGCATAATGCATATTTTCATAGGAAAATAAATTTTTGTCAAGTTGCACGTGGGTGCATATTGCATATTTTTATAAGAATATTGTAGGGCCTCGACCCATGGGTGTACTAGAAGCTTAAGGGTTTCTCTTTACATGTATATAAAAGGATACTTTACCAATGTAATAGGCTAATCAATAGAAATCCTTCTCTTTTATGCCTCTTCCTTTTCTCCTATTATTATACTACCACACGTTATCATTCATGAAGCTATACCTCAGAGCTATATTGGATCGGTTGATTTTTTTTTTTTTTTTTTGCATGGATGCGTTACCAAGTATTTCTTTTCAATAAAGAAATTTCGTTTCATAGTATATATTAGGGTTCCACGAAAGCATGATTATCAAATGTATAGATTTCACCGTTAGATTTTCATGAAAATTTAGTATGTTCAACCCAATTAGTCTTTATTTACTCTGTTAAAGTTTCAATCAAATCGGTATATGATGCAATCTCCAAATTATGATTTTAGTAGAACTGTCTTCGTTTAGAAAACCCTAATTATAACAGCGTCAAAAAACCTAAGTTGAGTATAATGTTAACCGTTGGATTATTCTGTAATTTTTATATGTAGTATATATTATCCTTTTGGAGATACTGTAATAATTTCATAAAGATCCAGCCATGGAAAGTACTCTAAAGTACGTGATATTTCCCGCTGTGTCCACAGAAATGTGAATTGGAACAGTTATACGGCGTCATAAATATCTTTTTATCTAGCTGTTGGATGTCTTTGAAATTTTAATATGTTTGTCGAAACATTGTGGTGAATTTACAGTAAAAATTGCATCATGATCGGACTATGATGCCTTTGTCTGTCGATCAGAACAGTTGAAAGAATAACTTTTTCAATGTTTTGGGCTCATATGCTAATAGTTTCACACTTATCATCAATGGGCCTGAAAATTTCATATATAATGGACCAATATGTTTATATTCATTATTAAACATGACCTTGTCCAGCAATGGACCGTGTCTTGACCAAATAGTTGACCAGACTTTGACTAAACCATACCAACATTTGTATACTAGAACATGTGAAAGAATACGCATAAATTATGGTAGAAGATATAAGCCTTTTTCTAAACTAGGACCAGAGATGTAATTCTAGTTAAAGTAATAAGGATACAAAGTAAATGTATCTACAGTGCATGAGGCAGAGATGTAATTAGACTCATTCCAAACAGGGAGTTGAAACTTGGTATAATATAGAGAGTTTAAAGGACAATAAACCCACTATATATTAAAAGAAGGTCATACCCCGCTTGTCAACTTCAAGGTGGAAATAAGAAACTTGTCAGTTAATACACTTACTTTTTAATAAGTTTATTAATTATTTCTATTCATTTGAATTTTGTATGATTTGATCCTAGACTATTGATCGTATGGTTGTTTGCGAAGAAGCGAATTCATTGTCTTTACTTATGGAATGAAAAGTATATAATTTCCATGAGATTTGAAATACTTTAAAGCACTTGAGATATACTCAAAAGTACATGAGTTATAAGGATCATTCGTACATTATGATGAAAAGTATATCATCTTCATGAACGATAACACTCTAAAAGTAAATGAGATAAATTTTATTTTGTTACGTAATAAGGTCACACCACTTATTACACGCAACTCTTAAGGAATTTAAATTAGTTGTTGAACTATTTCCTTATAATGTGACTACGATGATTGGATCATCGAATGAAGCAATGCTCAAATTTTGTTTCCAAGATGGAACAAATATTAAAAGTCACAAAAGCTCTATATGTACCGAGAGCTAATCACCTTGTTAAATTCCAAAGAGACACATGCAAGTGGATATCATATGGAAACTCACAATGATGAGAATGTAATTGATTGCATCTTTTATAGTGTCCAATATATTTGGAAGGAAATACATTTTAGAGAAATTAATGAGTCAATCTAGTGAAATCTAAATCACTATAGTATTTGGATTATTGAATCCATATTGACTTCGACGATGAAATATTGGGAATTGACTCATACAGACTTGACATAACTATAAAGGTACTTTGGTTGTGACATGATGTTTTCATTTTGAAAGGACTCATACGTACATCACTGTGTTTGAGTGGACGAGACAACGGGAAAAAGATTGACAAAATGCGAAGTAACAACATATCTCTCAATAAGTGTTCTCTAAAGAACTAGATGCACAACCCCCCTTCCCGTTATGCTTTTAAGTAAGAGAGCATATCACTCATTTCACAAAGCCTTGGTAAAATATGACTGAGACCATCCTAAGATGAAAATGGTAAACAATCCATATTACAAAGAAAACGAGGTGATATTTAGAAAGAAAAAAAATCCATGCGAGACTGCGGACTATTAAAGTGACTTATGGCTCTCGTGGATTTTTTTTTTTGATATTTTGGACTAGTTATAGTTCCCAAGTAATGTTACGTTTGGAAAACTACTAGCACACATTATACATGTAAGGACTCACCACCCCTTGTAAATGCTAGAGTATACATCAAAAGGACTCGATGGTTATTGGATGTTTAGGCCTAGTTTGTTATTGCTGCGGCTTTTGCAAAAGCACTTTTATGCTGTGCGTTGTTGTCTTTGTCTTTGTGAAAAAAAAACTTGACTAGACGTTTGGTAAAATATTAATTAAAGTTAAAGGCGATTAACAAAAGCAATCAAAGTGTGTTTGGTAAAATATCATACTCAACAATTGTTGTTGTAGCAAATGACAAAAGCAGGACATATATCTAAAAGTAATTTTGTTTCAATTTTAGTATATAATATTAAATTTACTTAAGCACTTTTTTTCAAACAAAAAATCAAACTAAAATTAAGTAATTATTTAATATTATTATCAACTGTGTTATTAAACAAATATTTTATTATTTAATATTTGTTTTTATTTTTATTTTTGACAAACTAAATGAAATGGTAGAATAGTTTGAAAATAAAAATATAATAATATTTAAAGAATAAAATAAGAAATAAAAATTGATTGTATATATATTAAGGGTAATTTTTGTCATTTACAAAATAAAATAGGGACAAAAAGGATAAATCAAAAACATTAAATTTTGGTGGGCCCAAAGCTTATGCTTTTGTAGCTTTTAAAAGCTCCTCCTCCCACTTTTAAAAATTGAGGAATTTAGGAAGTGCTTTGGGTAAAAAGCACTTTGATTTTACCAAACACCAATTTCAAAAATTATTAACATATATAGGTTTTGAAATTGCTTTTGGAAAAAATAAAAGCATTACCAAACCCACCTTAATAGGATCAATGTAGAGCATCCTATACCCTATGGTCTCATGATAGCTAACATCAAGGTTACATATGGTTCCTAAAGGCATGGTTATGCGTACAAACCTACCTTTTAGCGCAGGAATATGCAATATTACACGCATATTCACTTATTCATTTGGACCCATAATTGGTCAACCATTCTTTGCCTACGAGTTAGTAGCTTGGATATAAGCACGACATTTTGTGTTCTTACGCATTTTTGTTTACTTACATATGTGCCTTTACAACTCAAATCTTATTATAGGTCATCGAAATGATTAGCGATTATGTTAGACAAGAATTTCCAATAATTATCCGCATTTTAGAACCTTTGGCGGGAGATCTCTACAGCTAGATTTGCGGGTTATCACTTTAATGAGGCGGTCTTCCGTCGTTAGGGGGAGATAAGAAAAAAGTATTTTCTAAGGGGAACGCAGCCGGAATCGTCGTGGTGTGTTCCCTTGTGTTTCATATTGACTCTTGTACTCCACAAATGTAAATGTGAAGTGAAAGAATAATCGATTTTTCGGAATGTACATTGATGTCGCTAAAGTGATGAGATCACACATACCAGGCTGCAAACCCACCTGCAGGTTACAAATCCTCAATAAGGGATATACACCATAGACTAAGGTGTTGCAACTACACTTAGTGGAAGTGTGGTTGAGGCCGTGGCTCCATAGAGGAAGTTGGAGAGACCACTTGGTTCGATCAATCACCTGAAAGGAAGTAGGTGAGGAAGGCACAACTTACTCATATCATGAGAAATCATCTCATAAGATTGTCTACGAATATTTCCATGAATAAAGCTGGAGACCTTTCAGAAGTTTAATTATTCAGAGAATAATGACATCCCAAGTGGATTATGAGAATGCGCGAGAGTCAATGGAAAGATCATGCGAGCATATTGATGATTAATTTCATATACACTTGCTTAAGGAAATAGAGAAAGATGAGATCAAGGCAGGTGCTTCTTGTTGCTTAATGTCCCACGAATAGCATATTTTGCCTATACAATCCAGGTAGAACTTGGTTCTTTGACAAATATACATGTATTTGGTGTGGTAGTGCTAACCAACAAAGTGTAAAAAGCCTATTGGACATACATGATTAATTTGCCATAAAGCATAATGAGAAGAAAAGAAGTCTTAAAGTATAAAGACTCGCCTTGTGCGTGAGGTTTCTCACAAAGCCCTGGAATTGTTTTGTAATGAACTTCATAGTGTTCGGCTACTCAGTTAGCTTGGTAATTTCAAAAGGACTTCAAATGCAGCATATGTACGCGGTTGTTACGTATCTCTGAAAGAATCAAAGAGATCGAAGATATTTACAAAAAGTACTTGATAGCCAAATCAAGTGACTCTAAACCACGTAGTGCATTTATAGTTAGATAGAACGCTCACTTATAGATAAAAGCAATCGTGCAGATGTGGTATACCCGTCTAAGTGGCTATTTGATTTGGAGGATAGACAAGTAAGTTATTTTTCCTTTGCGTATTCACTGGAAAGTTCATGATTTGGAATTATAGCTACCTATGTCGTTGGTACAAACATGATGGGTACTCTTGATGTAATAAGAGACCTTAAAAGCTATTTGAATCAATTTGAGATTAAAAAATCAGGGAAAGCTCAAGCAAGAATGAGCTTGTGGTATATCATTCCACCGGTTGCATATTTCTAAAGTTGTCAGCAATTTAATAAAGACATGCATCCTGATAGCACTCCCATGATTAGTCAAAGGTTCAAATGTAAGTAAGTGACCATTTCGTCTAAAGGAAGATGACGAAGATGTGTTGGGGATGAAATTCCCATATCTAAGTACAATATACGCATTGTTGTACTTTGTATAGTAATATACACGATTAAATTTTACATCCTCATGGAACTTGTTAGCTAGATATAGCTCAGCGCCAACGCAACATTATTGGAATGGTACAATGAATGTAATCATATACTTAAAAGTAACCATTGACATGAGTTTGTTTATCGGCAAAGACATAAAAATGAATTCTAAAGGAAGCGCAATCCAAGGTTGTTGATTATGAAGGAACAATAATCTCTTCTCCAACGAAAGTAATCGGCGGGACATATGGTAGACTATTTTCTAAGTCATTACGATATTCGGTTTGAAAAGTACATGACTAAAGAAAGCTGTCTGGAACAACTACGAAAGTAATCGGGGAGATGCCGACATCGGGGGAGATCCAAGGATATGATGTCGACATATATTTTACTTGAAAGTGAAGTTGTGTTGTATTCTTTTCCCTTACGATCGAGAATAGTTTTTTCCCAAGGGTTTTGTTGCTCCCGACAAGGTTTTTAGCGAGACAACACTAAAAACATCAAGTATGTTGAGCGTTGAAGACAGAGATCGCGTTGATATTACTGAAAATATCTGAATCAAAGAAATGAAACACGATATTCTCTTAAGCAACGTAACTTCCATAATCAACAACATGGTCTTATAAACATTCAAGTCACCAAAGTAAAGTGTGATAAACTCCTTTTGAATGCATTAGACTAATAAAATTATCGACATCGGGAGGAACATCTAATGGTGTGTTGAACTATTTTCCCTTCACCGAGGTTGCTTTTTCCCACGGGTTTTTGTTACTCGGCAAGGTTTTTAATGAGACAACAACAAACACGGGAATATAATTTCCAAGCTAAGGCTATTGTCTTTCCCACGAGGATTTTTAAGAGTTATGAAGCAACTAGTCAACTTCAACGGAGAAAAGTGATCATGCAATGGATCACCTTTACTTGCATCTATCACGTTGTACTCTTTTCCCTTCGTCAAGGTTTTATCAGCTGGGTTTCCTTGTCAAGGTTTTAATGAGGCAACATATTTGAGTCCATCTATGTTCTAAGTTTTCTTAATATTCTACTCTTTTTCTTTAGTTCAGGTTTTGTCCCTCCTGGGTTTTCCGACGAAGTTTTAACAAGGAAATTAACATAGACTCAAATCGATCTTTGAAAATCGTATTGCATGTGATGAACTACATGTAAAGTACGTGACAACATGTGAAGAGTTTTACCAAGGTTTTATCCTTTGGGTTTTTCCTTGTAAAGTTTTAATAAGGCGATTGATTTCGACAAGTCATCAAAAGAAGAGGATGACATTTGAAGACCTACATTGAAGCACTGCTCATGAAACACTACAAACGGGTTCTGTTGGACCACACAAGGGGAGTGTTGTAGGGCCTCACGACTCGTAGGTGTGCGACTGACTAAAGCCTAAGGGTTTCTCTTTACATGTATATAAAGGATACTTTACCTATGTAATAGGATAATCAATAGAAATCCTTCTCTTTTTTCCTCTTCTTTTCCCCTATTATTATACTACCAAAAGAAATAATTTTAGTCAAGTTGCACCTAGGTGCATAATGCATATTTTTATAGGAAATAAACTTTGAGTTAGTTGCACAGGTGCATAATGTACCTTCAACATGGTTAATTTTTTTTCATTTAATTTCATATCAACAATGAATCTTGTTTTGTAGAGATTTTGAACCCTTTCCAAAAATATAAATTTTATTAAAATCCACTTATATTTCGGAAGTTAAGATATTTCTCGCGATTAATTTTAATTGTAGAGAGAAAACAAATAAGAGATAGAAAAGGATAAAAAAAGAATAAAGTTTAAATCAAAGGGGTATATATGGCTAATATTTCGTATGTCTTTTCACCAGGCCTATATTTTATGAGTCCATTACTCCGTACTTTTGAGTTTGGTCAAATGACCCATTTCCGTTTTTGTTCTCCCCAATTAACTATCGTTTTTCATTATTATTATTCTCCCTTATACTTTTGAATGCGATAATGTGAGAAGGATGGCAACTTTTAATTTTATTTCCAGAAGGATGGCAACTTTTAATTTTATTTCCAAAACTTCTTCATATTGTCATCTTTAGTTTTCTCCATAACAAATTTTCATTTGCTCATCTGCCGGTTTTAGTTTTAGTTTTTGTTTTTCCATTCGAACTGATTCTTCCCAATTGAGTTATGATTACCAAATTCATTTGTGAGGGTCCATATATAAAGGCGCTAAGAGCAAGCTACGTTGGGCGACTAAACTCATTTATTTGGTCTACGGACCGGGCGTGAGTGGGACGGACCATCGACCAAATCCCGGACTAAATGAACGGTGGCGAGTATATTTGGTCGGGGGACCAAGAACCAAACCCAAATATAGTCGAGCGGTGATATAATGCTCGCCCCACCACTGACGGGTATATAATGTACGCCCGGCACGGGCGACGTATACTCAACGCCCCACCAGCGACGATATACTCAACGCCCCTTCCTTTTTTTTTTTTTTTTTTTTTTATTTTGAATGGGGCCGGGGTTAATGCCTCGCCCCATCAATCTTTTAAGTTTTTGAATGGGCGTGGTTTTATACCCACCGCCCCATTTTTTTTTTTTTTTTTTTTTTAATTTTTTTTTAAAATTTCGAAATCACCCCTGCAGGAGGCGACGTATAATTCACGCCCCACCACCCGGTGACGACATACTTCCGCCCCACACCGACGACGTATAATCCCACGCTCCACCAAATTTAGTCTTAAGCCCGTAGCGTCACACACCAGACTAAACCCAAATTTTAGTCTTTTTTCCCTCTTTGGTCTTTGGTTATACTACACCACTGCAGTTGCTCTAAGATACCCAAATTCATTTGCAACAATTTTATCGTGTATATTATGTGAAAACATACATATGCTGCTTTGCTTTACTTTTATTTTTGTTTAGGTGTCATAGCCCATATGCTAGATTGTGTGACTTAGCATGAACAAAATGAATAGAGCATACATAGTTTGTGTGATCACTAATTAGTAGAGCTCCCAAGAGGCTGGATTAGGTGGTGGGCCTTCTTCCTAATAAAATTATAAGAGTCATTTCACTCCACCACCACTCCTACCCAGTTTCATTGTAAATTTGTTTTCTCCAGTTTCACTGTGATCACTTCTCTTTACATGAGTATATAAGTATTCAGATGGAAACGTTCCTCAAAAGATTTTGCATTTCTTAAGAACCGTTTTTTTTTGGGACCAGGCTTTTTTTTTTGGGGACCATTGTTTTATAAGGCCCCTACCCTACAATGTTAAGGGATGTCCTAAAAATCATGAGATTACCAATTTGCCCATTACCTAATTAAAATTAACCCTAACCTATACAAAGCGCCTCTAACTTAATCTAAAACAAAACCTAAAACTAAAAAAACAAAAACAAAACTAGTCTCAAAACTTTATTTCTCCCTCTTGTCTTCTCTTCTTTCCCAAATACAACATCGTCTTCATCGATATCTCGATTAATCATGCCGTTCATAAAATTTTCATCGTGGAATTAATCAATGACTATAACAATGGTTCTTCGAAAGCAAACAAAAAGACTTAAGGAGAAGGTCTCGATTGGGACATCTAAAGAATCACCTAAAGCGATTTTGATTCATAAAGAAGTGGAACAGCCAAGTGAAGCCATAATCGATGTATAATAGAGCATTATATGAAGCTTGATTCGCCATGGGACCCGATTAGCAGTATTTTGCAACAAACCCATTACTTTTAATTTGATTTTGATTGATTTGGTGAATAGAAATCATCAAAATAGGGTTCAAATGGAAATTCTGATGCATAGTTCAGTTAGGCTCTAGTTTCAAAAAAAAACCCAATTTTGTTAGCGAACTTCACGAAAGGAAGAACACGAAGAACAGTTCGGTTCTCTAGGGATTCAAAACTAAGGCGATTCGGTTAGATCATGAAGCTTAAAAATTTTCTAAGCAAGAACTAAATTTTTTACAACAATTTGTTTTTCACATGTAAATAGGAACTCAGCTATATTGCCTTTGATTTGAGTTTTATGTAACTTAATCCTGTCTTTATTGTGTTGGTTTGTTCGCATAAAAATCTAACCTTAGAAAATGTGAACTTTCTGAGAAGAAAAAAAATGTAACCGAACTCTTTTGACAAAAAATCTTGACAAAGCTAGGAACTCTTGATGATAGTTGCAAACATGTTGAGTTGGTTTGTTCATAAATTATGACAGCAGGAACTCTTCATTAACATTTACCAATGTTGAGTTCGGTTTGTTCTCAAATATTTGTTGGCAAGACTCTATGGTCCCAATTAGAGTTATTTTGTTTTTAAAACTAATATCTTTTATTTTCTTGATTAGTGGAAGAGGCAAAAAAACAAGCAAACCTTTCTTTGGAAGATCTTAGAACTCCCACCCCTCGGGGCAAAGTACATTGATCTTGGGTCACGGTGTGGAACCCAAAAATGCTAAGTATAGAGGTGGGTCATTAGGATGTTGTGAGTCAAGATGGTGTTAATAGAGATAATGTTGACAACGTAATCCAACAAGTTAATGAAGAGATTGTGGGCGATGGGCAATGAAAGAGATCGTGGAGACGATGGGCAATGAAGGGAACAACATCAAGGTGGAGAAGGTGAACCAGTGAAAGAGAGAGGGAATGAGGGTGCCAATGATGGTGAACCAGCTGAAGGAGGAAGAAATAGGGTGCCAATGATGGTGAACCATGTGAAAGGAGGAAATGAGGATGACAATGATGGTGGTGAACCAAATGGGGTGACAAAGATGAGGAAGATGGAGATAAGGATGACTTGAATCGGAGAGGAGGAGTTGGATGAAGAGGAAGTCGAAGAGGAAGAAGCACAAGTAGAAATAGTGCAAAAGGAAACCTAGAAAAGACGCCTAAAAAGCCTTGTGCTATATATTCTTACATTCAGGAAGTGACAATTTGTGTTTGCCTCCAAAGAATCAACTTATGGTACTCAGAGATGGAGGAGGTATTGATGGGCTACCACAAAAACTCATGGGCTGCCAAGATAACTGAAGCAAGGTATGGTTCAATCTTAACCATCAAGATTTCTCAGTCATCTTATTATATTTTGACATATATTGTTCTTTTCTATATATTAGTATATAAGATATGATGTTGCTTTTGTAGGGATCATACTAATGTTGTTCGTGTTTTGAAACGTCAAAAGAACAAGATATGGAATATAGAAAATGAGTGTGATGAAGGTCAAGCTTAGCGTGTATGTAGTATTAATGTACTATGGAGCGGGATACAACATGCGCACCAAAAATTTGATCTTCATCACTATTCTTGCATTTGCCGAGAGGTCTTATCCGAGAGACGGATACCTTCGTACCCTACCTTTTTGGTGAGATGGCGAATTACTCCAGGATGATTGTTTTAGAATGCGACCCTACGCGATAACTTGAGGAACAAGTGTTCGAGATGGCTCACGATCCTGGAGATGAGTTATGAACTTCTTGAAAAGCTATGCTGAAAGGTGTCTAGGATGGAGGCGATAAAGAAGGCGCTGATGTGAGTTTAGAGCGAGCTAACAAAGAGCACAGCCAGAAGGTGATGAGTACTAATGAGTTTGAAATGGAACCGCACGTGCAAGAGAGAAGTTGAAAAAAGATCGAAGCTCGAGGCCTTGTTTGATGAATTTTCAGGGACGACAGAGTTGGTTGCTCAAGAGAAGTTGGTGATGACAAAGGAGAAGATTAAGCACCATGTAGCTTGCTTATTTTTATATCGACCAGGAACCAGGGTTTCTTCGCAGGCACTTCGGAGTCACGTGGTAAATGCTCATTACCTCCGAAGCTATTGGATCCAAGTGGTTGAGGTGAGCAATCTTCGCAGGGCATTACGGTTCTTTCATTCGTTCCAGAGGGCTCAGGAAAAGCTTGAGGCTTAAGAGTGCTATGTTTTGGAGGCTTATACCGCCCCCTTGTTCGGGTGCCAGTTAAATTATCGTTTGTGTGTTTTTAATATATAAGTGAATGAGATGTGTGTTGTTACTAATCATATTGCACAATGTATTATTTGTTGCCTATTCTTATAGAGTTTGGGTGTCACGACCGCTTCACACTAAGCTTCAGTTGTCTCGTGCTCACACCTCCTCGGCCTATGGCGAAGCTCACGGTACGGTAAATATGAATTTTTGAATTCACGGGGGAAAAGAATAAGAAAAAAATGTGTTGGAGTTGAGGAGAAATTGGATCACGTTATGATGGAAGATGTGGTTTTCCATCTGCCCACACCATTCCATCAGAGATGAAAATAGCGAGGAGGATGTTGAGGTTATTGATTTCTCACACATGTTGCGGCGTATAATGGACCGGTGTTTACAATCCACGGAGGTTGTACAATGTATAATCCTACTAAGAGTATTAAGACAAGTTTCATGTGTGCAAAAGTTCCCCTGCCCAAGTGGAAAACTTCAACTTCGAGAGTGAAGAAGCGGGGAACTAAGAACAGAGATGAAGTTCACCCCCAAATGCGATCACCGCTCCCGTCGGTGGACCTTCGGAAGAACTTTGGGGATTATCTTGTTCCAGTGCGAGAAGGTTACGAAGATTCTTTTGATGAGCCAAATGCCGGCGGCCCGAGGGATATATGGAGATAGGTATGAACATGTTTCTCATCCTCGTGTAATAAACCTCGTCCCGAGCAAGCCGTCTTTGAGAAGACATAGCGAAGGCGGTGGAGAAAGAGGCTAAGAGAAGTGTGAAGCATACCCCTCGTGTGGTGATGAGGCCTTGATCTTGCTGGAATTCGGCGGTGAGAATTTACTCTTCTTTTTTGTGTTTCAAATTGTTATGAAGTATTGAAAAATATTAGTTACTTATGTTTTTGATGAGAATGAGGTGAAGGCGGTTGGAAAATTGTTGAAGAAAATGATGGCCAAAAATCCGGAGTGGAGAGCGGAGTGGATACTCGAGAACAAAACGGACACCATGCACTGGCCAAATAACTAATGTTTTTAATCCGTGCCTTCGTCTGGCTACGAGCGAGTTGAGTCAAGACGAGACCATGCCGCGAAGAGGCAGTCGGCAGGCAGGGAAGGGTTCAAGTCGGATGGTTGAGCAGACAAAGCGATGGAGATGACACTCCTAGTGACTGGGGACCGACCTCCAGCTCCTAGACGCAAGAGTAGAAGAGTTTACGGTAGTGGTGGTGGTAAATGAGTGGACCGCAGCTTAATTATTACTTTGGTTTCTTATGTTTGGAGACTTTTTAATTGCAGATTTTGGTAGTTCGGTTACTTATATTTGGAATACTTTTTTTTATGGCGGATTTGGTAGTTTGTTTCCGTATGTTCGTTGTGCCCCGAGCATTTAGTGATATGGATTAGTAAATAAATTTCATACTTTGGTTTTTAATTTTGTGTTCTAAGGGATGAGTTTGGCTATTTGGCGGTTAAGTGTTTCATTACGCTTCAAATTTTTTAAGAAACAATTAGTTAGTTCGGTTAAGAGACTAAATCTCGTAAACGGCACGAACTCTTTGTGTTCGATTGTCTGCATGATTATTTTTGGGTCAGCGGAACCTAATGTTCGATTTACATACGGTAAAGGAAACCTAAGCGAACTCATAACAAGAAAATTTCTTCGATTCACGAGTGTAATGTTCGGTTGCACAGTATTATTTTGCGAGGTAGCCAAACTATAATGTTCGGTTAAGCTGTAGATGTCATGCGATGTAGGCACTTACGAGAACAAGAAAATTTGAAAAGTTAAAAGTGTAAAGTTCGGTTACCTGCAGAAAAGCAGTAATCTAGCAGAGACTCGGAACAAGAAACTTTCAAGATTCTGAAGTGTAATGTTCGGTTCCACGATAATATTTTGCTGTGGCAAGACTTGGTGATCGAAGGATTCGGTTCATTGCATTAGACAGTAATATATACCCGAACTCACACTAGCTAAATCAAACAAAAGTTACGAGTGATTAGTTGGTTTCTGATTTTTACGTTAGTGGCAAGACATTACTGCTTGCAACTTTTGAAATCTGGTGGTTTTCCTTCGTTCGGTTTACCTATGATTTACGGAACACAACGAACACCTGCGAGTTCGAGTTTTCTACGAATCTGCATTTGTTATGTAGCAGAACTATGCTTAGTTTTGAAATTTGAATGACAACTAATTTCGACAAGTGGCGACTCTTGATAATTAAAGAGTCGTCACATATTTGTTCTTGTTGACGACTCTGGCGTCAAAGAGTCTCTGTGTTAAGTTACCTTTAGAGTCGTTAATTTGTTTTCTCCAAAAATGGCGGCTCATGCACAAGAATTTCAATACGATCTTTTAAAGTCGTCACTTGTGTTTTACGAATCCCGACGATTATTTTTGAACTATAGTTATTGAACCAATATTATTTGAAGTCATTTCATTTTATTGAGTCGAAAGCTCATACATGTAGTTGAAATAAAATAGAAGTAAAACACATAAAATTGTTCATTACATCGCGATAGGGATTCTCTCACGGAGTTTAATTATATTGGGTGAGTTGCCATTCAACTTCCTCCGAAGAGTGTAGCGGTCCTCGTGCGAGAAACTCATGGCCAGTACCTTAATTACGTCTGTTGAGTCCGGCCAAAGAACACTTTGGAAAAACAATTATTTTAATAAGTC
>JAJJWW010017822.1:0-60878 GCA_023531295.1 Papaver armeniacum
CGCCATCACAAGAATGTGTTAGGAAGTCATGGACGGTTAGAGATGACAAGAGAAGTGGGCAAGACTGGTCGTGTAACACCAACACTCAACTCCACTACTCCATCACTCCACTTCCTCCACTTCCCACGAGATACGTGAATAAGGCTCAAATGACTTGTATAAATAGGTTCTCACTCCTATTTTCCAAACGGGAGAAAAAACAACGCAAATCCAGACAAGAGGAAATCAAGTATTATTGCAAAACGTATTCCAAACACCCGAGCCTGCTTGCATCAATCGTAAGCCTGCTCACCTTTACAGCTACAAGTCATAAGCAAGCCAACACCTTCACAATCTCAACACCTTCTTCGCTTCCCTCCCTAAGATCAACCCCATCTCCTTCGTTTTGTGGCCGTAAAACAAATACGGAGGCAGCCATTTCTTGGTTTAGGCCGGACTTGCAGTTGATTTCCGAATCTACAAGCACTCACCGCGCGATACATTTGTTTAGGGTTTAGATTCATTCTCATCCACACACCCAAATTTACCAAATATGGAAGAATAGTTTTCACTCATAAACACAAGGTTATGACTCATATGTGATAAATATGTATCACTACAAGTAATAACCACACTATCTTACTTATAATCGGGGATTGACAACTTTTCGTATTGAAAATCCTAATCTAGCAATAGAGATGAATGCAAATCCAATTTATTCCGGACTCAACCAAACAAGCAATCAAATCATATGACAATATTAATAATGAATCATAAACAATAAAGTTGAGACAAAACTGATTCATTAAAGCAATATCATGTTGTGAAATCAACTTTATCCCATAACCAATATTAGTTGTTTAGCTACTCATAGCTTTTGAGTTCATCATAATCAATAATAAAATGAAAGCAAACCCTAGTCGCCGCTATCTCCAAAATCTCCAAGCAGTAGTAAAATACGTGATATCCCAAAAATTGTAGAAGTCTTCCTTTGCTTTCCAAAACTAGGTTAAGTCTCAAAACCCAAAATCCAGTGGTCCACCAAGCCCATGTGAAAAAATAGTCTATAGAAATTTTCTGTGTCCAAAACTGGGTGTGGGGTCTTGACATCATCACTAGAATCTGATGCCATCGCTGAAATCTGGTGACACAGGCTGACTTTAGCCACCTTTTTCATCGAAGCTGTCACCGGCAAGTGCATACTCCCAGCAGCTCAACTTTACTTTTCTGCAGTTCAAATATTCACAAGAAGAACTATTTAAACCAATTCCTTGTTCTTGCGAAAACAAACCCAAAAGTGCGACTCCAAACTCATATATCCCTTGGCCAAATCTTGCATCAACACGCTCTACCTTTATGATTCACTGAAATATTATGATTCATGCTTCAAGTTCGAAACCCGATAACCGAAGGCTGAATGCAGTGGCTCACCATTCTCGCTGCGTTTCGCACAATTCTGCTGACTTCAAAATCCATTCCCTGTGATATCGAACTCCAACACAAGCATACACATTCAATCACAACATCGACATCCTACTAAAACTAAGGAGTAAACACCATTCGTTGCTTCATTCATATACTCATTTAAGGCTCAGTTCAAGCGCATTTCTAACCATTTCTGTGCAGTGACATACATCCATTTCCTTGAATCCAATTACAAACTCTACCCAGGCCATACTGGTTCATAATCCAAAACCACCAATCTGAATGACTTTCAACATCTCAGCTCTACCCAATTCCATTCGAGTCACATATACAACTCACAGCCTATTCCATTGATCAATTCATTACCACCACTATCTCGGTCCATCTACTGCCAATTGGCTCGGCCATATTTCCCTTCTTAGTCAATACTACGCAATCTGACCAATGCACCCATGACAATCACCAGTTCTATCTCAGTTTGAGCTTCAATTCACCTACACCCTTTATAGTATTGCCTGTAACTCTGCATCACCTGCACACTATCTGCATTCATTCTCAGTACCAGCAAAACAAACCTATCTTTCATCACTGTTCAAGCCTTCCCAGCATCACTATATCCCTGGCAGCATCATCACCATCATACAAGTTCTCCGAGTTACAAATATTAGTATCGACCCAACTTGACTTCTATTCATTTCGGCCAACAGATCCAAGCGCCATGAACAACACCGCGATCAACCAATAATTCGATAGGTTCCCTTTGAATCGAACCCATCGCTCATTAACCAAATATCGATTTACCACTTGACTCAACTGCAGCGACAAAGTTGCTTCTACAAGATACAAGATCACTCGATCAGCTTGCAATCTCACGACTTCATCCAACCCATCTCAACTAATTCGGTCTCGGACCAACCGGACACAACTTCCCTTCATTTTCGGATTTTTGTCTTCCTGTAACATTCACCTGATAACCATCTTCATCCCTTCACAACAACACATCTCTTTGTGAAATCAACAACAACAACTTTGTCTCCTTGTTCTTCTCGATCCATACAAACCCATGGCGGTACATCCACTTCTTTCTCAACCCCCGATTCTTCTCGATCTCTCTCATATCTCGACTTGAGGTTCAAAATTACAAAAACCTAATCTCATCTTCTCAAACTAAGAATTTCTTTTATTTTTTCATCCTCAATGAGAGCTTAAATTCACATCCTCATCTCCTTGAATTCGATTCGGATACTTACCTTGCCACAAATTTCTCGGGCAGTAGCACCATTTTATCTCTCTGAATTTCGGGTGGAGTAAAGAAAGCTAATGATAAGAAGAAATAAATCTTCTATGAAATTTAGGTTTTGTTTAGGAGTAAAGATTGATATAGACACCTTGCGACTTGGATAAGGGCTGCCAAGATCTCATTTATGGTTTGTCGGTTTTGCGGAACCATTTGCCTATTCACTTCGTTCTTTGCGCATATTCTTAGCCCGCTCAAGTATAGCTCGCATGTGAATTGGCCTTTGTGCTCCTTTCGCTCCAAATGACTAATTTCTTCTTCTTTTGCTCATAATGACTCCATTGCACCTAATAAACTCAAATCAAACATAAGAACACAATTCATAAAGACAATAGCAAAGAAAGCATAAATACTAGATATAAAATTAGGTGTTTTAGACACCTATCGAATTCCCCACACTTAGACTTTGCTAGTCCTCGAGCAAATCAACGAAAAAATTCCAAAACATACATACAACTCCATGTAAGTCGGGGATACGGTCACACTTAGCATGTATAACAAGCCTTTGAACCCCTAGGTGTCCCTAGTGGATGAGTTATAGTCTTGTGAGGTTTACTAGAGATATACCCACAAAACCTATATTTCCAACTTACTAGTTCTCAGTAATGATAGCATCCAAGCGCTAAGAAGACATACAAATTACTGCACACTAGTCATAAGAAGTTAGACATATATATGAACACAATCTCATCCTTCAAATTTGAGAGAGAAATAACCATCCCTTATCGAAAGAATCCAGGTTCGAGAGTGATCGAAAGTCTCGACTCTGCCTCACAAGAAAAGGTTTTATGAAATTGTTCTCAATAATAAACGGCTTTTTATGGGTCACACATGTCGGTAGGAGTGAAGAGAATCCTGCGACACCTTGAATGGTAGGAAAGGCAAAAACCCTCGAAGTTTTTGAAAATCCACATCTTTTATTGTTTTGAAAAACCCTTTTTTCTGACGATCTCTAAGAAAGGAAATCAACCACTTAACGAAGGTGGGAATATGCTTACTTACCTCGTTATCCGTTTGACGTGCAGTTAGCACCACTCTCACGGCATCCATAGTAATGTCTTCGGTCTTCAATCCTTGTCTTCATCTTCGTCTTCGGTCTTCAACTAGTGATGATAACTCTTGAACTTCGTAGAATCTTGACAATGTGATTCTTTCCTCTAATTTCTTGTTGCTTGAAACTTCATTATGGATATTTCTTCTTCCATTGGCTTATTGAAAGAATAAAACTAAAAACAAACCAAATTATGATACAACACATTTTTCTTGTCTCTCTTTTTTTTTTCTATTTTTTTTTTGAGACAAGAGAAAAAAAATTAAAAATAAAATAAAAATGCAAGCACAAAGGCCATGGTGTAAGTACTTTACCACTTGATTCTTCACAACTTGTATGTCTCGATATCATAAACTTCTTGAACTCTCATCTTGATAATCTCCGCTCTTGTACATAAGTCTTGATGTGTAAAAAGTCTGCTCCTTGTCTTGTTGCTTTACTTGAATCGAAATATGCTCATTTTTTATTTGTGCAAACCTTGAACGTCTTCAACTTTCCTTGAATTTGTGATGCTCCTCTTGTTGATGATGATGGTGTTTCTATGGACCCATTGGTGTAGAGAGAGATAAAGTGGATCGCTAGCTGCGAACAAGATTACAAGTGGTATGTAAATTAGCAATTCGATGTCACCATCATGATTGATAAAATAGAACTCAAGAGATCAAAGTAGTGCTTATATTGGTGGGAGGTTGGGTATCTCACCATTCTACCCGGAGTTTACGTACGGTGACACACACTCTAAAAGCAAATATTTAGACACGTACAAAGAATTGAAGGTCGGTGCCTCACATGATGTAACAATAGGTAGTCTCCACTATAGGGGATCACAACTCTAATAAGAATTCATTCTACACCTCATTTGCCTTTGGCATGGTTAAATCAACTTTAACTCTCATACAAGTAAGAAACCCGATCACGTTCTCTGTCATCTTTAAGTTCGGTCACTCTTGTGAGAATTTCGATGTAACCTTAGCGACATGTATACTATGTGACTCTAAACTAACTACAAGTTGGAGTTTTTCATGCACTAGTTCACATAAAAGTTGGAAAAAAAATGAAAAATTTACAATGCAAATGCTTAACCACTCCCCCACTTAAACTTTGCATTGTCCTCAATAGCAAAGAAAGCATAATTACTAGATATAAAAGTAGGTGTTTTAGACACCTATCAATATACAAGAATTTCGATTCAAGTTTATCTTGATAATTAGTCCTCGAAATATAATGACTAAGCTTAATGAACATTTTTTCATACTTGATGAATTTCGGTTAAGGACAATTTATTGTTCACAATCAAAATCATGATTCAAGTTTTATCATTCAAAAATATCACAGGCTGTGATATGTGTCATTGATGTTATTCGGGAATGTTTCAAATCGATTTAGAGAAAAATATAAAACTACTATAGATTCGGATATAAGACAGGTGTTATCAGTCTTACAAATTGGGAAAACTTCTATAAGTAAGCCGTATTACATTTACTCATATGCGTAGCGGAGTAGCTATATATCGACAAGCGATTTTTGGTATGCATATCCATTATGTGCATCATGTAAAAATTTGTCAACTCGTGAATCAGATCAATACACATACCCGTATACAAACCGTAAAGGAACTGTGGTCGCGGTACCGATTTGGTATCCATATCGGTACACGTACCAGAATAGTTCTTTGTTCCAGAACTCGGTTTGTGAATCCATCTGGAAATACACATGCAGAAATAGTTACGAGGACTCGGAGCCGAGTCATAGTCTTAAGGTACACATACCTGTACGCATACATAAATAGTTCGGTGAACTACGGAGCTCTGTTTTTCTTAATATTTCACAAACCAAGCACCACGTACTATGGTGACGACTCTGACGGCTATGGTACTTGTGATTTGTACATCTAATAACCATGACGATTATTTTCAAGTGCAATACAATTATTTCTATGAGATAATTAACATTTGATTATATCTCTAAAAACACTAGATTTATTTGATCACATGATTGTGACTCAAGGTTAAGGTCTTAAGTGTTTGAAAATGAATATTAAGCTTATAAGTTCAAATCGGCAAGTTTCGGCTCACCACCTAGAACATAGCTTTATACATGGTTCGTTTCGATTTCACCTAAGCAAAGTGTATATCTTGTATATGTAAATCGGATTCAAAGATTCATCTAACGGTGGATATTAACTAATTGCTTGATTCCAAAGCTATCTTAGCTTAAACCTAAAGCAACTTATACTTTGAATGTCTATAAAGGAAACTTCAAGCATTTGGGATCTTTGAATCCAGGCACTACTTTGTGTGTCTAGTTGTAACTAAGTCGTCCTCTTCCTAACCCTTTTAGGGTTTAGCGGCGACAAAGACATCATAGGGATTCGTGAAGCCGAGTCCGGTTATCTTTTCTTGATAACTTGAGTATCTGAGCTTGATCGATTGTTGAGCTGCTCACTTGATCAAGATAGATAAAAATCATCAAAGTTCTCTTCGTCTCAAACTTTGTTGATTCCACAAGTTTTATACTTGTGAAGTGAATGATAATCTAAGTTGCACTTTGGTTGCATAAGTAGAATTTTGAGGTTAGCTAGACTCTGTCTATTGCTATCGATTTCTATCACCTTGATCAAACTTTTTGATCGTAAAGGAAATCATATATAGGCTTAATATGTGGGGAGCGGTTTGGTTTAAAGTCTTCAATTGATTTGAAGCAACTCTTAGTTGGTGTGATGTCGACCAAAGGGAATCAATTGCCTTGAGAGTCTTTGGGATTCAAAGAGGCATAAGGAGCGCGATTGTACCTTAATTAGTGGGAGACTCGATTAGGGCTCAAATATATTCAGTCCGAAGTTAATTGTTAGTAGGCTAGTGTCTGTAGTGGCTTAATACAGTTTGGTGTTCAATCTGGACTAGGTCCTGGGGGTTTTCTGCAGTTGCGGTTTCCTCGTTAACAAAACTTCGGGTGTCTTTGATATTTCTTTTTCCGCATTATATTGTTTATCATTATAATTGAAATATCACAGCTTGTGCATTAATCAATCATTGTAGATACATCCGTCCTTGTTTGTTGGATACGACTTGATTGATTCTTGGACATTGGTCTTTGGTACAGTCCAAGTATTCTCTTTGTAATTAGGTTCACAGATTTGATTCTATAAACGTTTTAATTGCAAGAGGGATAGAGATATAACTCTAGATATTATTCCTTGATTGAATTGAACTCTCGGAGTTGTGTAGAGTTTGTCCATACAGATTGCCTAATAGAAAGTTGGTGGCGTATTTTGGTACCCTCTCATTTTCAATTGGTATCAGAGCAGGCAAACACGTTAAGACCTAATAACTATGTTTGGGCAGGTTTGACTATATGGACGGGAGTGCAATCTCGATAAATGTACCGTTAGCGTTTGATGGCATAAATTACTTATGGTGCAAAATTGCTATGCGTTCGTTTTTACAAGCCCGTGACTTTGAGACTTGGAAACTTGTAGTTATTGGATACGATGCGCCGACAGTTGTTAGAGACGGAAACACTGTTGCGAAGCCATTAAAACAACATGGTGAAACCGAGATAAGTGTTGCAAAGCATAATTCTGACGGGTTAAATGCTATAATCCACGCCATAATCTCAGATCTTCAGCACTATGTGACTTCGTGCACTAAGTCTAAAGATGCTTGGGATATCTTAGAAACTGTATTTGAAGGAGATACCTCAGAGAAAGAAGCTAGGCTTCAAAACCTAAAAATACGGCGAGAAAATCTTCGTATGGATGATGAAGATTCGTTTGACGAATTTAATCAAAAAGTGTTTGGAATTGTTAATGCATGTTTTGCATTAGGGAAGACTATTCTCCAAAAGAACATTATGATGAAAATTCTCCGATCTTTACCGACCAAGATACGATAAAAACATGCCATCATGGAGACGGAATAACCTTGAAACTCTTTCCGGGGAATATGTTAGTTGGAAAGTTAAAATTCTTTGATCTAGAACTTCATTAAACAAGACAGGTCATGAAAAGAAATACTAAGGACAAATCTTTAAGTCTTGAGCAGTTGATGAAAAAAATGCAAATATCCTTAAATGTAATATGTCACTGTTTATACAACAGATGAAGAAAAGTCTTAGACAGGGAAAAAGTAAAAATTGAAAAGAATCATTTGTTAAGAATAAGGATAAAAAGGTTCAAATAAACAAAGATTCTCAAATTTGTTCCAAATGTATTGGTCATGGTCATCATATGTCATTGTTGAAAAAGCGGGGGTCTAACAACCACACCCAATATTTCGCTTTGCAATCTGTATGGACAAACTCCAATATAAATCCAAGAGAATCAACTAGACAGTCAGACTCAATCAACGGAAATATATCAAAGAGTTCTTATCTCAATTTGTCAATTCAATCCGCAATCAAACAAATAGGAATTTGCGAGACCGGTTCAATATAAGAGAAATAACTTGAACGGTACCAAAGTCCAATGTTCAGAGGATCAATCAATTTCAATCAACAACCAAAGGTTGGATTTACCAATTGATCGATTCAACAAACAGCTTTGTGATATTTCAATTATATGACAAAGTATAATGTGTAAAAGAAATAACACAGACACCAGAAATTTTGTTAACGAGAAAACCGCAAATTCCAAAAAAAAAACGGGAACTAGTCCAGATGTGAACACCACAATGTATTAATCCGCTACAGACACTAGCCCTCTACCAGTTAACCCCGGATTTGGAATGTAGTTGAGCCCTAATCAATCTCTTGATCAAGGTACGTCGCGTTTCTTACGCCTCTTGAACCACGCCGGATTTCGCGCACTTGATTCCTTAGCCGATCGCACCCACAACTAAGAGTTGATACGACCCAAAGTCGAAAAATTGATAAACAAATACGTATCACACGGAAAAGTCTATTGAATAGATAAATTTGTCTCCTACAGACAGACCTACGAGTTTTGTTCCGTATTTTGATAAATCAAGGTGAACAGGAACCAATTGATAAACCAGACTTATATTCCCGAAGAACAACCTAGTATTATCAATCACCTCACAATAATCTTACTCGATTAACGAAACAAGATATTTTGGAATCACAAACGATGAGCCGAAGATGTTTGTGACTACTTTTCAATCTTGCCTATCGGAGAATAAATCTCAAGCAAATCTTAAAGAAGATAGTACTCAATCACGATAGAAAACATCAAGATCGGAACACGCAACTACAAAGAAATAGTTGGGTGCAGCCACAATCCCAATGAAGTCTTTAAGTCGTTAACCCTCTTGGGTTTTAGAAAAACCTATGGTTAAAGGAGAATCGACTATAGTCGAAACTAGTATCACACGGGAGGTGTGGGGATTAGGTTTCCCAGTTGCTAGAGTTCTCCTTTATATAGTTTCCAAATCGGGGTTTGCAATCAATGCTATATTGGTAACAAAGCATTCAATATTCACCGTTAGATGAAAACTTTGATTAGATTCAAGCTAATATCTTTCAATAGTTAGATCGAACTTAGCTTGTTATACACAAATAAAATGAACCATCATTTAGATAATGGTAACTGTACCTAAATGTGTTCACCTAGTTGGTTCAACAATAGCTAACCAATTGTTATTGGTTAGCCATATGAGCACTTTCATATCAACCTTATTCATCTTTATCATAACTAGTTCAAATGACTCAAATGAAACTAGTTAGAGAGTTTTTCAATTGTTTATATTCTCATAGAAGTATACAAGACACAATTTAAGCAAAATCAATTTTGATTCACTCGAATCATTTCATGAACATTATAGCCACGGTTCGCAAAAGATTGCATTCCTTATTATATAAATGTATTAGTTCATGAACAAATAGATTTTAGAACATAGCCTACTTAAGTATGCAAACGTGTACGCATACCTAAGTAAGCCCGAAGTTTTGGTTACGCCCGATGCAGCGTGCGGGTGCGCATACCATTTACATTTCCAAACTCCAGCATAAATTCACGGAACTTGAACTTCCGCCAGTATGCGTATGGGTGCGCATACTTAGTTTCCGGACTTCCAACAACCAGCCAGTACGCGTACGGGTACACATACTTTGGTTCTCGGTTTTGGACTTTACACAAATGTGAATACACACTATATTTATATCCAAACATGGTTATATGTTCTAAACCCTCATTTCAATCATTGAAACATTCTTGGAAGATGACAATAATTTGTCTCACACAAACTATTAGCTTAAGCAATTTTCAAGTGATTGAATGATCAATCTGAAACATTCCGAGTCTACATCAAATGACTATCTCACACAAATCATGTAAGATGTTACAAGGAAATTTTCACATGATCATCTTTTGACTTTCGTCAAGAATAAGCGATGAACTTGGTTAAAGCGAAATCTTACCAACACATATTTCGAGAAATAGATAAGCGAGATAAACTCGGCTTGAAATAACAAATGTGTATAATTGAAGTCTATATAGCAATACGACTTTTTGTCTCAAATAGGAGATAGAGTAGATATAATTTTGAGTGATAGATGAGTTCAAGTCTCCACATACCTTTTGTTGATGAAGTTCCCTTGAGTAGTTCTCTGTCTTCATTCGATGAATGCCGTGAAGTCTAAAGCTCAACTACACTTGCTATCCTAATCCGAGACTTAGCTATAAGTAGACTAGATATCAAGACTTATAGTTTTGGCAATGAAACTTGACAAACAAGCTTGCGATAGCAATGCTTGCGAGTTCGACTGAGCAGTGCTCTAACAATTGTGTCCCAACAAGATTATTGTGAAAAAACTAAAGCTTGGATGGCAACCTTAGACAATTGTCCCGAGAATGATTCACCCAATGTAGTGTTTCTCACATATGTTGATAATGAACAGGTTCATGATTCAAATAATTGTAGCCACTCCATATTAAAAATTATGTCTTCCTCAGAAGAAAATATTAGCCTCTTGATTGAAGAAATTCGTTCAATGAAAGCTAAATTTCAACTAAATAAGGACATGTGGGCTAAAAGGATTACTTGAGTCCGGAACATGAGCTGGATAAGTTGAAACTTGGAAAGAAAAGAGATGCATCCTTGAAAAATCCTCATGTTCGTAAAAGAAAAACATACTTTTCGAGAAATTCTTGTAAGAACAATCAACACATCTCTAGATGTTTTAAGGTCTTGAACAACTCTTCCAAACAAAGAGAATTCTTAGACTTGTAAAAGAGAGCGTGAGACGTATCTCGGTGGTCCCTATGTAAAATACGAGATCATGCGAAGGATAAAAGTGATTCTAATTCTAACTCTTCTACAACTACTTTGTGTCGAAACAAAGAAAGCTCGAAAAAGGGAAGAGACGGAACTCCCAAGAGAATTGAGCAAAATGATTCACAAATTGTGGAGATCAATTAACGGTTTCAATAAAACTTACGGAATTCAAAGGTGGCCCGGCTCACCTCTTGTCTCTCAAACTCTTGATTACGTACATAGAAGACCTATGTTAAATATATATGTTCCTAAAAAGCCACCGGATACTCTACAATGGTGATGGAATCACCATATCCAGTAACCTTCAGTTGGTTCTCATCTCTCCCTTAGATGAGAATAACAACTCAAAAGGGGGGATAATTATCAAATTCATTATATCATCTATGTGCTTAGTATTTAATTGTGAAAGAGTTGAGACATGCTCCCTAAAAAAAATCATGACATAACTTGTCTGATACTTCTTGTACTCTGAATTTATTTATTGTGCCAAATAAAGGGCAGCTTAAGAAAAATACTTGTACGATACATGATCACGAGATTTTGACACAACATGTGTGAAACATAACATTTCTAGGGTAAAGGATAAAACATGAATTATTGGCTCTTCTAATATATTTGATCTCTAGGGTTCATAGCCGGTTTCTCAAAATTTCATTTCTTCATAATTTCAAACTAAGTTACAATAACCATGTGTTTATGGGTGAAAACTATCTCTGCCAGTTTTGGTAATTTGGGGTGTGTGGATGAGAAATGAGTCTAAACCTTAAACAAATGTACTACACGGGAGTGCTTGTAGATTCGAGAAATCAATATGTGCAAATCCGGCCTAAACCAAGAAATGGCCGTTCCGGACTTGTTTCGGTCACAAAGTGAATGAGATGGGGTTGATCTTAGGGAGGAAGCGAAGAAGGTGTTGAGATTGTGAAGGTGTTGGGCTATGTATGACTTGTATCGAAAAGTGAACGGCTTGCGGGATGTAAGCTATCGATTCGGTGTTTAAATACGATGGTATCAACACTTGCCTTTGTTGTACGGACTTGTTCTGTTATTGTGTTTGGAAATAGGGAGGAGAACCTATTTATACAAGTCATTTGAGCCTTATTCACGTCTCTCGTGGGAAGTGGAGGAAGTGGAGTGATGGAGTAGTGGAGTTGTGTTAGTGTTACACGACCGAGTCTTGCCCACTTCTCTAGGTCATCTCTAACCGTCCATGACTTCGACACGTTCTTATGATGGCGCGTTGCACGTTGCATATTTGAAACTTATGGACCAATTTGATATGTATCCCCAGTTTGTGACATGATTGATGTCTCGAGTGTGTGGATCGTGGGACCCACAAAAAGTAGCATGTAATCTTAGACTAAATAACTAAGTTATTTAGGAAGTCGATACTTGTGAAGTATTGTGTGTATTCTATGCAGTCTTGCATCTAGTATATTCGGCATGTATGAAGCATGTTGTTTTAAGGCTTAACAATTTAAGCATCTTAAAATAGCATCATGTCAACCATCTTCGAGTGATCGTTTGGAGGCTATGCGGGCAAGCCCTGGTTTGGCCGATCACCTCATGTGGAAGAGTGGTGGTCGGTGATTGTGATGATGCTTTGTTGGTCTCTTAACTCCTAACCGGGGATGCTTGACCAAGTTTGGTAGAGTTGGACGGAAAGAGATGATGTGTGACGCTCATCTGCGGCCGTTGATGAAGTTTTAGGGTTTTGAAGAGGTGCGCAAGCATCACTCTTGACAGTCGAAACCAAGCATGGGAGGTATTTTGGAAAGGACAAACCGGGCATGCGTGTAGACGAAATGCCGGTGTACATGTTCGTACCTCACTGTCCCATGAAGGTGCGATCTAGGCCACTCAATTTGACCGGCAAAGAGGAGCGGTTGAGATCAATTTGCAACAGAAATCCCATGTTGTAAAGGAGTTAAAAACTGCGCACCATGCCTACTTCGGGGGCGCGTTTCGAGACATCCGGCCATGGTTGGCCTTGGTCGATCGGTCATGTGTGTAGGTGAGCCCACGATGATCATGTTGACATGTTCAGGAACTTTTAAGTCTACATCTACACCCTCCGTCCAAGCTTGCGAAGATGGACGCTCATGATCAATTAGCGACACATGTAACATGCCGCAAACCCTAATTAGGTTTTTGGATCGGTCGTGTGTACACGACTTCAACCTAACGGTTTGGAAAGATATGCTCTTCATTTGGGAGGCCGAGCCATGTGGGGCCCATATTGGGCGGTGGTGATCACGCCAATACGTACGATGGCTGGGGTCGATCTAAGCCATCCAAACATGCCGGTGAAGTTGGATGGTCGGGATCGATTTAAGACCCTTAGTGGAATTTCCCGACCCTTAAAGCATCACGCCCTAGCCAAACTTTAGGTAGGCGTTTGCTCCCTCTGGCTAGGTCGTGAGATGGTCGGCTATGCGGGTAGAAAGGGGGCACGCCGGTGTTCATAACTTCAACTGCGGTATAGGTAGAAGGAGCTGGTACGGAAAAACCTTTTGTATAAGGCTCGAAATGGTGAATTAAGGATTCCATGGATAGTTTCATTCGACTTCGTGATGGAGGACATAGCTTACGATCGTCGGCTTTGATCATCCCACTAGGCATTTGATTAGGACATTGCACAATGATCCGAACACTTTGGTGCATCTCTTCGATATGGATACAGTACCGATCATAGCGATCTCCTGCAGTACCTACCGGTACGTCGGGATCCGATTGGTCATGAACATCGTAAGGTCTTGCTCTTCTCGAATCCCACGGTGCTTGTCCGACCGGAAATGGGGCGATCCCGCGTAGTCAAATTGCGCCGGTGAAGATGAGCGAACGTGATGGATTTGAGGCTAACGTAGGCGACCTTTGTTCGTACGGACTCCTCCAAGCCACTCCATACCAGCTTGGACATCCAACTCTAGGCTGGTGTTTGGGTGGTTGTTTGGAGGGCGTGACTTATACCACTTGACCGGCCATCGCACTAAGGGGCCCTTTGGTGGTCATTGTTGTGGTTTTTGCTCTCCTGCTAGGGTTCGTCTAAAATTTGGTTAAATCGTGCGGCCAACTTGTGTGGTCATGATTGTTCCAGGAGACTGATATGGACAGTCTAGATTCAAAAATATGCTCAATCGGGCTAGTATAACACACCGAGAGTTGTAGCCTGTAAGGGTATTTTGTACATGTTTTATCACTAATGCTTGGAGGTTCGTGTTGCTCTGCTGAGAACAACACTCGGTCGTCATCTTACTTTGGTAATGAGTACAGGAAATACAAGGCTGGTCATGCATTAATTAATAATGCTATAAATTCACATGGTATATGGGATTGTTGCTACATGCTCCAACCTGGATGAATTTTGTGTATTTAATTCACAGAATACTGGGATTGTTGCCACATGCTCTATTCTAGGTGAATCAGTAAAGTGAAGAAGTATTCATCACTTATTAATGGCTTTATCTTTTTCAAGATGTTAGCCCATAATTTTGGCCTTTACAAATTTAGCCTTAAATGAAAATCCACCATCAACACCATGTTTTCTCTAATTTTTTCAAACAACGGAGATGAAGTCTGGACTGTGCAATTTCCCACGAGGAAAATTCGGTTTGAATCATTAGAGAGTGATTCATGTCAAGACAAGTGTGAAACCATACCTTGTGACTATCAACCTGGTTCTCAATTTGATGAGTTTCTCTCAAAGTGAACCTTGTTCTAGAACAAGTTCGAGCACTAAGCTCTGAACTACAAGCCTCTACAAAAAGGCTTGAGGAGAAAATAGAACTTGTTGAATCAAGATTGGATCTTATTGAAGAGGAACTTGATGACTACATAAACTATGAAAATAGTATGGGAATCTCAGAGGAAAACTCTTTTAGATCATTTATTTTCTAGGAAACTTCTTGTGAGAAATTATTCTTACCTTTGAGAAGGATAACTAGAGTTTGGTATATCAAAAATTGTGATTACACAAGCTATTTCCAACAATTTTCATCTTGCATGTTTTTAGATTTATTTATGTAAATTTCTACAGTTGTTGGAAGATGAACTTGCAGTATGTAATCATTATTGGTTTAATTATTGCAAAAGTCTTATGAAATATATGTGCCTTTGATCGCTGTCGTAAGCGTCAAAAATAAATTACACTTTCTTACTACTCAAAATATAAATATAGCAAGGGCAAGAAAGGATCGATCCCACAGAGAGGTCTAGGTTGTCAAATTGTTGAGGTTTCCTATATAAAATACCGGGTGTTTTCTGATTGTGTAAATAAAAATAAACAAAAACAAAGCAAACAAAGTACGCAAATCAAGGATGTGAAAATATTGGATAAAGGTTTCATCTTCAATTGTAAACAAGTTTATGAATGTATGAATAGAATTCGTATTTAATCTCGCTATCATCAAAAGCCATAGAATACCTTATTGCAAGAATACTCCATAATTTCCTAAGTCATCAACACACACATTAGGGCTGCGTATGTGAATTCTACCTAAAGAATAACCTAACGCCTTGCGCTAATCAAGTTCAATTCCTAGGAACATTAAGTTTCGAAATAGGCTAATCAATGCAATTGAAATACATTGCGCAAACAATTCGAACAAAGGTCAATTTCTACATATGACTACGAGGATGTATCACTACAACCTAGAATCATATCATGCTACTCGTATTCAAGGTTATCGCTCGATGAAAACCCCAAAATAGCTATAGATATGGATGTGAGTTCAATCAATTCTAGACTTAACTAAACAAACATTCAATCATATTGCAATCCATCAATCATGCAATTATTGTAACCCATGAGAAATCATACGATAATATTGAGAGAAAACTAATTCATAAAAATCATAACTTGGTTGCAAAATCCAACTACATCTTCAACCAATAATAAAAACTTAGTTCATATTCATGGAGTTCATCACAAGAAGAAAAAGAAAAGACTTCATGGTTCTAAACCCTAGAATAAAGTAGAGAAGAGATAATCCTCTAAAAGATAGAAGTCCTCTCTTTTATATATTCCTCAATTTCCATAAAGGATACTCCTTCCAAAATTAGGTTTTATCTTCAAGTCCATTAGTTGGAAATTCACCGGCCCGAGAGAGAGAACCCCGTGTAGAAATTTTGTCCAAAAAACGCTCGAGGAAAACTGGGATTATGGCGGAATCCGGGGAAAAATCGCCAGGGAAAGTACCTCGGGTGACCCGGCAAAGTCCCGCCGGTCACCGGTCAACGGGTCGGATCGGTCGGGTCAACTCGGTCGGCTTGATTCAACTCGGTCGGACCAGAGTTAGGGAGAGTCGGGTCGGCTGAATCGAGCGGGTTGAGTCGGTTAGCCAAACGAGATGAGTCAGGTCGACTCATTCGACTCACTTGGCCTAGGGTTGTTTTTGCGGTGGCTTTTTGAGTTGTGTAGCACAATCATTGTGCTTGACCATGATGTTTGCCTTCCTGTAACTCCATTTGCATAACTGTAATGCCTCATTACGAGCCAAAAAATCTGCCATTCGGCTCATACACATCCATTGCAACCTACACCACATTCTCTTCCATTAGCTCACCATCAATTCCAATCTCAAGCTGCAGCTCAACTCAATACCGGTACTGCCAATTTCCACTTAGCCTACACCTGCAATTCAAACAAACCATCTACCCTGCATTCCACCAGACTCATCAATCAATAGCTGCACATCTCTGTCTCTCTGTTGATTGCAATCATAAACACAAACCCATTAAACCTTCTCTCGCATTTGACTTACTTGCTTTGCTCTGAGCGCCATTTAGAACCCATGACTAACACAGCTGCAGTATCAACTTTAACTGCACCTGTAGCTTCAGCTCGAGACTGATCTCACATTAACTCACCCCCAGAATCACTAGTTAATCACACAAAGCACCGCCATACTGCAGCTCTTTCACAGTAACTATACACGGCCAAGCCAACAACTCGGTCCACTGCGACAACGCCATATCGACACCCGGCCTTGCATACAGATCATCTCCTTGATGAGCTCAAACCTGAGATGTAACCACCTATACCACATACATCAAGCCATTGAGCCATCCAGGCTCTGCTAAAACATTCCCACGCCATTCAACCTTGGCTGATTTTTCGGCAGTAACTTGCCTTGACCCAATGCTACTGTCTTGAGCCACAATTAGCAGCAACAACCATGTTCAGCAACTCCTTGCACCGCCAAGACCTCCACCTAGCTCTCAGCCAACCTGCAACCTTATGAACCATAAACCACCTGACTCATGTGCACAATCTCCAGCCATTGCCAGAGCCTTCCATTCCATAACACTATCACCTGCAATTCACCACAGCTCCCAGCACAACTCCAATTGAGTTTCATTGCCACTGCCACATCAACAGCTCCACCTTCTTTCAATTCATCTCAGACAATCAGCCAAACAATCCAGAGACCCTCAGTCCATCTACCTAGCTCAGCTCCATTTAATTCAGCAGACCATCAGCACAATCCTTGTTCTTGCACCAGGCCTGTGCTAAGCATCATCACAGAACCACCCTCACATTATCCACAGACTGCACCACCTGCAGCTGCCTTAGCTTTACAGCTCCAGCTCCAACAGCACCACAACACTTCTTCCTTGTTCGGCTCAAGCTCCATTCATTCATTAGCTCATAACAGCAACAGCTTCTTTCCCTGACTTGTACAACACCATTAACTCAAAACCCATCTTCAATTTCAGATCAAACTCCATCCGAATACCACCGATTTCTAAGAATCCAGTAAATCAACAATTAAAACCCATCATGTCTTCACCCCAATTTCAATCTCAAAATCAAATCAGATCCCACAATCACCAGTTCAATCCACGGCATGCAGTTGAGACCCCAAGTTCTTCATTATTTCTCGATCCCAGTAGCAGCATCTTCTTCTCACTCGATTTCTGCCTCTCGATCTCGTCAATCATCATCGCTGCCTCTCTCTGGGAACTCAATTCATGGCTGCCTTCCGATTCATCCAATCGACACAGTCTCTCTGTTAGAAACCTCAACTTCTCTCGATTCTCCATATCCTCTGACTTCAATTCCTCTCTTTTTTCTCTCTAATGGAGCGCCATGACTCCTCAAGCTTCAAACCCTAGTTCGACATCAACAACAGCCATCTCTTGCTTCTGAGTTCATCTTCTAACTCATTCAACGAGCTTCTACAACGGACGAATTCCTTCTCCCATTTCTTATGATTCGGTTTCAATGGCAGCGAGTTCTCAAATCCCAATCTCATTGCTGAGAATAACATTTGGGAAAGAACTCAAATAAGAAAAATCGACTAGATTGTAATAGAGATGGGATATTAAGACACCCCAGATAAAATACACCCCAAGATAGGTGCCCCTTAACGAAGAATAATTTGTCTTTAGCGAATCCCAGTGACTCCCCATAGCAATAGACCTGACTTCCTTTAGCGGTTCCTACGAAATGTCTGCCCCTTAACGAGTGACTGCCCCTTAACTTAGAGTGGGGTTGCCAATAGCACTTGTCTGACCATTTTGCTCTTTTAGCCTTCAAATTCTCGTTTTGCTCGTAACTTCTCCATACGAACTCAGAATGACTCCGTTCTTTCGCCATTGCCTTCGTCTTCTCGTCCTCTACACAATGAAAAGTAGAAATCTTGTATTTGAACGAGTTCCAATTGGTCTTTTTGCTCCAAATGACTCCATTGCACCTAATAAACTCAAAAGCACACATAAGATACATAATTTCCAAGAAAACTCGCAAAAGAAAGCATAAATACTAGATATTAAATACGGTGTATTCTACACCTATCAAATTCCCCCACACTTAGACTTTGCTAGTCCTCGAGCAAATCAAACAAAACAAAAATAAAAATACAACAACTCCGTGACGTCGAGGCTACGGTTAATTTTAGCATAAATAACAAGCCTTTAAACCCCTAGGTGTCCCTAGTGGACGAGTTATAGTCTCGTGAAGGTTTACTAGAGATATACCTACAAAACCTATATTTCAAACTCCGTCTATTCGTGACAAATCAATGAACGAATCCAAAATGACTACAGGAGGAGGTACCTTGCAAATTCAATTCATATATTAGTAAATAAACTCTAATTAGATAGTCGAACAAGCCACAATACTCGGAAACTAACAAACCACAATCACAATGAAAAGATTAAGAAGATGGATATAGATGTAGATGTAGATGTTGGCGAATATTCTAAGTGTTCGATGTTTCCCATATCTGTCTGAAGGTCTTTGCTAAGATGAACCTAATCCTATTGGATTGAGCTACTTGGTCTTGAATGCTACATCAAATCAATTGGCATATACAAGGGAACCAAGAGTGACTTTATTCAACACAATAATAATTTCTTCTCTTTTTTTTTTTCTTATATGATTGGATCAAACTGGATCCAATTTCTCTTTTTTTTTTTTTTTTTTTTTTAGACGGCATGATTAGATCTTTTGGATCCAGCGCATGCTTGTTGTCAGCAAGTACATGATAGTTGCCTTGGATCCTCGCATTCCACGCTTGTTTAGGCGACGGAGACAGGGACTACGTTTCACACATACTACTATTCCCAAGTGTCTTTTTATTCCGTTTTGGTCTAATTGATCGGTCCTTTTTTTTTTCTTTTCATATATTTTTTCATTTTTTTTCTTCTTTTCTTGTTCAAAATTTTTTTTTTTTCCTTTTTTTCTAGTAACTCAATCACTCTATTCCATCCTAGCAGTAATAACACGTCGATGTTTAGTGACCCACCAAAGCACTTAGAGAACAATAGATAAATATGGAAAAATAAAAATAGAATGTGATATGGTGATATTCGAGATATGGTAACAACTATCATGTTAATTTGTGATTTCGAGCTATGTTCTTCCCTTTTAGTTAATTGGTTCCTCAACTCCTGCATTCAAAATGGTTCCATCCACTAATGGTGTCAAAAACAAACTATACAAACATATAAATGCTCCCCCACACTTAAACTTCACATTGTCCTCAATGTGTAAAACCGAAAAGTTCTGAATTCTGACATAACAGCAGATAAAACGCAAAAACTGTGCAAATTGGTAAGGAATTTGGAAAAACTCCATTTCACAAAAGTTGTTCACCTACGTGTTTTCTACACAGTGTCAATATTTCACAGTGTTTTGATAAACGGTCTGACAGTTATGGTCTCTGGACTGAACTACGTGCAGTCTGAAATTTTCTGACGAAAAAGGTATTCGTCATAATTCTCTTCTAAGATAGATTACGGACTCAAGGAAATTAAACATAGGGATGCAAATATGATATAAAAACAGTAAAAACGAAACAAAAATAAAATAAAAAGCAAAAGGATAAAAGATACAAAACCGGTGGGTTGCCTCCCACTTAGCGCTTGTTTTAAAGTCAATGACCCGACTTAGCTTCTTGTAAGATTCATTCCCCATACACCAATAATCGGAAAAGTTGGGGATCCACCCATAGAACCTGTTTTGCAAACACTAGCTTCACACAAATATTAGTACAATAAAACAAAAGTGAAGCTATGAACCGATAAAAGCTTCCCCCACACTTATTCTTGTCCACACTTGGAAGTGTATAAAGAATATAGACGTCGGGTACCTCCACGGTTTCTTGTTCCATAACCTGCATAGTATGAGAATCAAGTATCTCTAATGGCGGAAAACGAGAAACAAAGTCATTCAACAATGTTTTCGAAGCACATACATTCAAACCAATAAGAGGTAAAGGAGAAGAAACAATAGGCAAAGAGTTAAATAAACCTTGCACAATCTCTTGTATTACGGAATCCTCTTCATCCTTGAAAAATTCAAGTGAATTAGTCACCTCTTTTATATCATGGTCCTCTATCAAACCTTGCAACCATTCTTCATCCGTTTCTGCCGTAACCATAGTCTCGACATAAACATCATCATTACAATCATTTGCAAGCTCAATTGGGTCTTCCACAATATTGGTCATACCGGTCTCATTCTCAACATACTCCTCTTTGTTGTAAGGCACATATTCTTTTGCGGATCCAAATTTTATTATAAGAAACTTTTCTAGAACACTCGAAAATGCATCATCCTCAAGCTCCGTCCTTTGAATAGGCTCTTGATCATTATTAAGATCAATGCTTGAGTAATCTACACAAGTGTCGACATATTCCTCTTCGTCTTCATCTTGATCCCAAAAAGACTCCATTGTACACTCCTCGGGATGTCACCATGAGTTGGTTCAAACGATGTATTTTCATAATAATCATCATCACTATCATAGTCATCATAACATTGGTCCTCGCTGAATTTAGTGTTGCTAATCTCGAACTCATCCTTTTGAATAGGTGAATGATCATTATTACGATCAAGAGTTGAGTTAACTACACAAATATCAACAAAAGTCCCCAAAGGTTCGCCTTTTTCAACATAACTATTCATTTCCTCCTTGTATTCTTCAATGCCTTGTCTTAAAGTGGAAACACCTTTTTGAAGCTCTTGGAGTGTTCCATCCAAATTACGAATATAGTGTTCCATTTGTTTGTAAAGCTCATTCGACAAAGAAAAAGTAGAATTACTTACTTCAGTATTGTTAGGCCAATTATATTCCCTTTGAATGGGTGGATGATCATAACTACGATCAGAAATTGGGCCAAACATACTATGAGCACATTCGGTCGATGAAATTGGTTCCACGTTTGGGTTGTCCACAAATTGACTCCATCTTTGTCCATAAATTGTTGCATTTCATCTACCAAACTAGAGGAAAAATTAATAGGAGTACAACTAGTCTCCCCTCCTTGTGGTTGCTCACTTACATACCCACCGTAAGAAGGTTGGAATGTATGAGAACAACTAAAAGGGTACGTGGAATATTGACCATAACCAAAGGATTGGTTTTGATTGTATTCCCCATAAGGGTGATAGTTTTCATGTTGTTGAGGTTGAAAGCCGTATTGATTGCTCCAATATGCTTCGTCCATAGAAATTGGTACCTGAAATACGATTCTCAAACCAAGGTTAAAAACCAGAAAATAAGAAAAACAAAAATAAGACTAAAAACAAAAATAAGAAACCAAAAACAATTAACAACCGTTGCCTCCCTAAACAGAAGGCGCTAAAATTTGATCATTTGTCGTAAGCGTCAAAAATAAATTACACTTTCTTACTACTCAAAATATAAATATAACAAGGGCAAGAAAGGATCGATCCTGAGAGAGGTCTAGGTTGTCAAATTGTTGAGGTTTCCTATATAAAATACCGAGGGTGTTTTCGATTGTGTAAATAAAAATAAACAAAAACAAAGCAAACAAAGTACGCAAATCAAGGATGTGAAAATATTGGATAAAGGTTTCATCTTCAATTGTAAACAAGTTTATGAATGTATGAATAGAATTCGTATTTAATCTCGCTATCATCAAAAGCCATAGAATACCTTATTGCAAGAATACTCCATAATTTCCTAAGTCATCAACACACACATTAGGGTTGCGTATGTGAATTCTACCTAAAGAATAACCTAACGCCTTGCGCTAATCAAGTTCAATTCCTAGGAACATTAAGTTTCAGAAATAGGCTAATCAATGCAATTGAAATACATTGCGCAAACAATTCGAACAAAGGTCAATTTCTACATATGACTACGAGGATGTATCACTACAACCTAGAATCATATCATGCTACTCGTATTCAAGGTTATCGCTCGATGAAAACCCCAAAATAGCTATAGATATGGATGTGAGTTCAATCAATTCTAGACTTAACTAAACAAACATTCAATCATATTGCAATCCATCAATCATGCAATTATTGTAACCCGCAGAAATCATACGATAATATTGAGAGAAAACTAATTCATAAAAATCATAACTTGGTTGCAAAATCCAACTACATCTTCAACCAATAATAAAAACTTAGTTCATATTCATGGAGTTCATAACAAGAAGAAAGAGAAAAGACTTCATGGTTCTAAACCCTAGAATAAAGTAGAGAAGAGATAATCCTCTAAAAGATAGAAGTCCTCTCTTTTATATATTCCTCAATTTCCATAAAGGATACTCCTTCCAAAATTAGGTTTTGTCTTCAAGTCCATTAGTTGGAAATTCACCCGGCCCACGAGAGAGAGAACCCCGTGTAGAAATTTTGTCCAAAAACGCTCGCGGAAAACTGGGATTATGGCCGGAATCCGGCGGGAAAAGTCGTAGGAAAGTACCTCGGTGACCGGCAAAGTCGCGGCCACTTAGGTCAACGGGTCGGATCGGTCGGGTCAACTCGGTCAGCTTGATTCAACTCGGTCGGACCGAGTTAGGGAGAGTCGGAGTCGGTTGAATCGGCCCAGGTTGAGTCGGTTAGCCAAACAGATGAGTCGGTCGACTCATTCGACTCACTTGGCCTAGAGCTGTTTTTGCAGTGGCTTTGAGTTGTGTAGCACAATCATTGTGCTTGACCATGATGGTCGCCTTCCTGTAACTCCATTGCATAACTGTAATGCCTCATTACGAGCCAAAAAATCGCCATTGACTCATACACATCCATTGCAACCTACACCACATTCTCTTCCATTAGCTCACCATCAATTCCAATCTCAAGCTGACTCAACTCAATTTTACTCACTGCCGCAATTTCCACTTAGCCTACACCCGCAATTCAAACAAACCATCTACCCCGCATTCCACAGGACTCATCAATCACTAGCCTGCACATCTCTCTCTCTCTGTTGATTGCAATCATAAACACAAACCCATTAAACCTTCTCTCGCATTTGACTTACTTTTACACGCTGCTCCGAATCGCCATTTAGAACCCATGACTAACACACTTCAGTATATCAACTTTAATCGCACTGTAGCTTCAGTTCGAGACTGATCTCACATTAACTCACCCCCAGAATCACTAGTTAATCACACAAAGCACCGCCATACTGCAGCTCTTTCCTGTAACTATACACAGCCAAGCCAACAACTCAGTCCCTGCGACAACGCCATATCGACACCCAGCCTTGCATACGAGATCATCTCCTTGATGAGCTCAAACACGAGATGTAACCACCTATACCACATACATCAAGCCATTGAGCCATCCAGGCTCTGCTAAAACATTCCCACGCCATTCAACCTTGGCTGATTTTTCGGCAGTAACTTGCCTTGACCCAATGCTACTGTCTTGAGCCACAATTAGCAGCAACAACCATGTTCAGCAACTCCTTGCACCGCCAAGACCTCCACCTAGCTCTCAGCCAACCTGCAACCTTCTGAGCCATAAACCACCTGACTCATGTGCACAATCTCCAGCCATTGCCAGAGCCTTCCATTCCATAACACTATCACTCACCCAATTCACCACGGCTCAAAGACAACTCCAATTGAGTTTCATTTCCCTTTGCCACATCAATAAACTCCACCTTCTTTCAATTCGGCTCGGACAATCAGCCAAACAATCCAGAGACCCTCGGTCCATCTACCTAGCTCAGCTCCATTTAATTCAATGAGACCATCAAGACAATCCTTGTTCTTGCACCGGGCCCGTGCTAAGCATCATCACGAGAACCACCCTCACATTATCCACAGATCGCACCACTCGCAATGCCTTAGCTTTACTGACTCCGGCTCCAACAAACACCACAACACTTCTTCCTTGTTCGGCTCAAGCTCCATTCATTCATTAGCTCATAACAAAGCAATGACTTCTTTCCCTGACTTGTACAACACCATTAACTCAAAACCCATCTTCAATTTCAGATCAAACTCCATCCGAATACCCTGATTTCTAAGAATCCCGTAAATCAACAGTAAAACCCATCATGTCTTCACCCCAATTTCAATCTCAAAATCAAATCCAGATCCCACAATCACCAGTTCAATCCACGGCATGCCAGTTGAGACCCCAAGTTCTTCATTATTTCTCGATCCCAAAAGTAGCAGCATCTTCTTCTCACTCGATTTCTGCCTCTCGATCTCGTCAATCATCATCGCTGCCTCTCTCTGGGAACTCAATTCATGGCTGCCTTCCGATTCATCCAATCGACACAGTCTCTCTGTTAGAAACCTCAACTTCTCTCGATTCTCCATATCCTCTGACTTCAATTCCTCTCTTTTTTTCTCTCTAATGGAGCGCCATGACTCCTCAAGCTTCAAACCCTAGTTCGACATCAACAGCAGCCATCTCTTGCTTCTGAGTTCATCTTCTAACTCATTCAACGAGCTTCAACAACAGACGAATTCCTTCTCCCATTTCTTATGATTCGGTTTCAATGGCAGCGAGTTCTCAAATCCAATCTCGCTGCAGAATAACATTTGGGAAAGAACTCAAATAAGAAAAATCGACTAGATTGTAATAGAGATGGGATATTAAGACACCCCAGATAAAATACACCCCAAGATAGGTGCCCCTTAATGAAGAATAATCTGTCTTTAGCGAATCCCAGTGACTCCCCATAGCAATAGACCTGACTTCCTTTAGCGGTTCCTCTGAAATGTCTGCCCCTTAACAGAGTGACTGCCCCTTAACTTAGAGTGGGGTTGCCAATAGCACTTGTCTGACCATTATGCTCTTTTAGCCTTCAAATTCTCGTTTTGCTCGTAACTTCTCCATACGAACTCAGAATGACTCCGTTCTTTCGCCATTGCCTTCGTCTTCTCGTCCTCTACACAATGAAAAGTAGAAATCTTGTATTTGAACGAGTTCCAATTGGTCTTTTTGCTCCAAATGACTCCATTGCACCTAATAAACTCAAAAGCACACATAAGATACATAATTTCCAAGAAAACTCGCAAAGAAAGCATAAATACTAGATATTAAATACGGTGTATTCTACACCTATCAAATTCCCCCACACTTAGACTTTGCTAGTCCTCGAGCAAATCAAACAAAACAAAAATAAAAAATACAACAACTCCGTGACGTCGAGGCTACGGTTAATTTTAGCATAAATAACAAGCCTTTAAACCCCTAGGTGTCCCTAGTGGACGAGTTATAGTCTCGTGAAGGTTTACTAGAGATATACCTACAAAACCTATATTTCAAACTCCGTCTATTCGTGACAAATCAATGAACGAATCCAAAATGACTACAGGAGGAGGTACCTTGCAAATTCAATTCATATATTAGTAAATAAACTCTAATTAGATAGTCGAACAAGCCACAATACTCGGAAACTAACAAACCACAATCACAATGAAAAGATTAAGAAGATGGATATAGATGTAGATGTAGATGTTGGCGAATATTCACAAGTGTTCGATGTTTCCCATATCTGTCATCGAAGGTCTTTGCTAAGATGAACCTAATCCTATTGGATTGAGCTACTTGGTCTTGAATGCTACATCAAATCAATTGGCATATACAAGGGAACCAAGAGTGACTTTATTCAACACAATAATAATTTTTCTTCTTTTTTTTTTTTTTTATATGATTGGATCAAACTGGATCCAATTTCTCTCTTTTTTTTTTTTTTTTTTAGACGGCATGATTAGATCTTTTTGGATCCAAGCGCATGCTTCTTGTCAGCAAGTACATGATAGTTGCCTTGGATCCTGCATTCCACGCTTGTTTAGGCGACGGAGACAGGGGACTACGTTTCACACATACTGCTATTCCCAAGTGTCTTTTTATTCCGTTTTGGTCTAATTGATCGGTCCTTTTTTTTTTTTTCTTTTCATATATTTTTTCATTTTTTTTCTTCTTTTCTTGTTCAAAATTTTTTTTTTTCCTTTTTTTCTAGTAACTCAATCACTCTATTCCATCCTAGCAGTAATAACACGTCGATGTTTAGTGACCCACCAAAGCACTTAGAGAACAATAGATAAATATGGAAAAATAAAAATAGAATGTGATATGGTGATATTCCGAGATATGGTAACAACTATCATGTTAATTTGTGATTTCTGAGCTATGTTCTTCCCTTTTAGTTAATTGGTTCCTCAACTCCTGCATTCAAAATGGTTCCATCCACTAATGGTGTCAAAAACAAACTATACAAACATATAAATGCTCCCCCACACTTAAACTTCACATTGTCCTCAATGTGTAAAACCGAAAGTTCTGAATTCTGACATAACAGCAGATAAAACGCAAAAACTGTGCAAATTGGTAAGGAATTTGGAAAAACTCCATTTCACAAAAGTTGTTCACCTACGTGTTTTCTACACAGTGTCAATATTTCACAGTGTTTTGATAAACGGTCTGACAGTTATGGTCTCTGGACTGAACTACGTGCAGTCTGAAATTTTCTGACGAAAAAGGTATTCGTCATAATTCTCTTCTAAGATAGATTACGGACTCAAGGAAATTAAACATAGGGATGCAAATATGATATAAAAACAGTAAAAACGAAACAAAAATAAAATAAAAAGCAAAAGGATAAAAGATACAAAACCGGTGGGTTGCCTCCCACTTAGCGCTTGTTTTAAAGTCGACGGCCCGACTTAGCTTCTTGTAAGATTCATTCCCCATACACCAATAATCGGAAAAGTTGGGGATCCACCCATAGAACCTGTTTTGCAAACACTAGCTTCACACAAATATTAGTACAATAAAACAAAAGTGAAGCTATGAACCGATAAAAGCTTCCCCCACACTTATTCTTGTCCACACTTGGAAGTGTATAAAGAATATAGACGTCGGGTACCTCCACGGTTTCTTGTTCCATAACCTGCATAGTATGAGAATCAAGTATCTCTAATGGCGGAAAACGAGAAACAAAGTCATTCAACAATGTTTTGAAGCACATACATTCAAACCAATAAGAGGTAAAGGAGAAGAAACACGTTTCACCTATCTTACGTCCTATACAAGACTAGGAGTGTGAAGACTTTTATAACTATTCTACCTCTAAAAGAAATCATATTTGATTCCCTTTAGATATATTTCAATCAAGGTCTTGAATCTGTTTGAAATAGAACAAGTCCAACAAACCTCAAGCTGCTGGAACACTTACACTCTTATCCAAGAAAAACCTAATCAATTTTACCTCACAAGAAAAATCTAAAAAAATTAAACCAGAAGTGGTTTAGATATCTATCTTTTGGAATTACAAAGGCTGAGACGAAGAGAACTTTGTAATTTATATCAATCAAGTTTCTGATCTAAAGTTTAAAGAACATAAAAGATCAATAAGAACAAGATCCGGATAACAAGAACTATCAGGTAAAAGGTACTCTAACTTAGGGCTTTACGAATACCTTAGTAAAGTCTTTCAAAGTCGTAATCTAATTATGTTTCACCGAGAAAACCTAAGTTTTTAGAGGATGACTCTAATCTGAAACTAGGACACATGGTGGGATAAAATTTCTAGTGTGCAGGGAGTCCTCAATTTATATTCATGAACAAGCTTGGTAGCTTACAAACAAATCTAAGTTCTTGAACTATTGCCTTGTATAGACCTGCCAAGTAAGCGGAACTTCTATATATAGATTGTGCATGAAAGCATGTGAGAAGTTTTCTTTGAAATACAAAGAAGATGTAAGCAACTAGAGAACACCATAAGGTTTGCAAGAGAGCTACGGTAAAGTAGTTCTGAAACCGTTTAGCTTAATTTGTCACAAGACCAAATCAGTTCGTGTAACTTTGGAGTTTTTTATAATGACAAGTTCGCGAACTGTGCAAAATAGTTTGGGTATTTAAAAATAAAAAGTATACAAAAAATGTCAAAAATCAGCTAGTTCAGTAATTGAGTAATCGGTTCATTACGCTGAAATGAATAGTGTCCAATACTATCTCAAAATCGACTAGTTCATAAACTGACCAATTCAGTTCATGCACGCTAGTTAATTGAGATATTAAAAATCAAGTCATTATATATACAAGTTCAAGTTCATGAACTGGTAAAACATTCTGGGAATTTTATGAACATTCTTGACTACTCCTTATAGCTTGCAATCTTCTTTGAAATGTTCATCAAAATACTAAAGTCATACGACATGTCCCAGTAGATAGATGGTAGATAATTTGAGTAAATAGGATAAGTCAGTCTTTACATACCTTTGTTGATGAAGTTCCCGTTGACGCCATCTCTATTCTTCAATCTTCATGGTCGATTGGTGAATACTGAGTACTATTGTGCTCTAATCATAGTGTGAGACTGACTTTAGTAGACTATAAATCAAGATATAGTTTTGATCAACTAAAATTGACAACAAGCTTGACATACCAAAACTTGTGATTTTGACTGAGCGATTCTCTAACACACCGTATGTTATGTTTTTAATAAATATTGACTTGAAAGAACTATGATAGAAATGAAACAAGACAAGTCTTTTATTACTAACCTCGACCTGAAGGATGATGTGTTTGTTGATGCCGATATGTCTAAGGTTCTTCAAGAGTAACAAGAGCGATTCTCAACATTTATATGTCCCTATTCTAACCTAACGAAGTTAACTCTAGTAATCAAATCAATCTGCTTTGAGTTTTGGAACTAAAATATGACAACCAAACTTGACATACCAAAGCTTGGTGAGTTCAAACGAGCAATGTTCTAACAATAAGTAACCGTCGAATAACTTGCACATAAGTAAAAAACACGAGACTTTGCAGAGGGATTTTATGGAGCAATTGCACAAAAAGTGGATTCACGAAATATAAAGTATTCGACCAAAAAAAATCTAGAGTGAGCTACTACTAGGTGGTTTAAACGAATATAATATGGCATTGGAGAGCTTCCATACTCAGTGCTGTAATTCTATGGTTGGTAATAATCTGTGATTAATACGGATGGATGCATATAATAAATTGATAATTGTTTATTACCGAAGAAGGATTCCTCGATCAAATCTCTTTCCATTGCTTGCAACTTTATTAATTTTGATTACTTTGTTAATTATTTATTTTGCTTTAATCTAAAACAAAAATTCCCCTTTTGTGATATTTTGACAATTAAAATTCCCTGGTCTTTGTGGGAACCAACTTAGCTTCCATTATATTACTTATTTATTGACTGGATATAAGATTGCTAATATGATTGTACCTACTGTTGGTGCAAAAAATAATCACGCCAACGATCTTCGAGATGCGAGAAGGTTGATCCAATCGTTATCGTTGATGGAGAATCTCCAATGAATTGATTGAAGGAGGAGGGGGTACCTGCAAAAACACTCCGATGCTAAAGTCAGCGGAAGTTCTATGCAAGTGTATTGTGCAGAAAAAAATAGAATGTGAATCTCTTAGATTAAGCCTCTATTTATAGGCAAAAACAGATGAAACCCTAGGGTCTTGTAGTTATCCTAATAACTACCCTCCTATGTACACACCCCTATAACCGACTAGATTCATGCTAAACCCTAGTTTAACATAATCCCCAGTATCTTAGATATCCTTTATCCAGAATAATAATAAATATTATTTAAGATAATTATCCTCTCCCAAATCAGGATTAACCCTAAATAATATTTACTAATTATTCCCTGGAACCCACTTGCCCAAAGATCTCTGGGCTTCTACAATAAGCCAAGCTTTGGGCTTTAACAACCAACCAACCTCGGAGCTTCATCAATAAGCCCAGTGGTCCACAAACTACTTTGGGCTTCCCTAATAAGCCACAAGAGTTCCCAAACAAAATCCTCGGTTCCCATGATAAACCGGATTCAGGCTTCCGATGTAAGCCCCGTAGGTTTCTTTCATAAACCTTTCGGATTCCTTAATAACCCGACCGGCTTCTACAATAAGCCGGATTCAAATTGCCCTTTTAAGCCTCATGCGGAACGCACGAGTGCTATTTTGGATAGGGTACAAACATCGCCCCCTTCTTAACCCTCGACCTGTTCGAAGGTTTAAGAACTCCTGGCAACCAATGCTTTACAACAGACCGTATCCAATAGCAGTGCAGACCCGCATGTCCCTTCGCAAGTTAGGTCGCATATGACCAAAGTCATCTCCAACTAATGAGAACACCGCTCCTCCAGCCCGGTTCTCTTACAATCCATTACCTTCTCGTAAGGTGTACAGCTCAAAGCCCAGCTCGTTTTGACTGAGGATCCAAAACAATATCCGGTGGACGACTGCCGATACTTTGAATGTTGATAGAACACTATAGCGTCTAATTCTCAACACGAAACCACAAGATATATGACTTGTTAACTCTACACCGTATATCTCCAGCTGGCTGAAATCCGATTCTCATTCATCCATGAGCTTGGCTTAATTTGAAAACTACACGGCTACCCAGCTTCCCAATATAAATAAGGTCGAATGACCCAAACAAAACTGCCATTACATCAGCTTCTCTGCCAAGTTCGCTCCTCTGGGTAAGTGCGTTTTTTCCTCTCTATCGACATATATATATATATTTCTTTGTTTCTTTAAGATATAAACTCGGTTATCGATCGTTCAGCATCAGCTGAGCTTCTCATCCATTGCTCATGCGTGGTGTTTGAGTGTTTGTCTCATGCTCTGGATCTCTAATCGACCATCTCTTGAACTTCTAATCTTCTTGTAGCTCCTCGTGAATCATCATCAAGATATCGAACATCCTCAGCATGACTTCTCCCAAGCAGTCCTCCAATCGCATGGAAGATACAACAACCGTCAGTCCTTCCTTCAAAAGAGTTAAAACTCTAAGGGATTGTCGCAAAAAGTGTGCTTCCAAACGACCCTCAGCTGTAAGGGATTGGCCTCTGAACTTCAATGCTGCTGCCAAGACGAATGCAGCTCCTAAGGCTGAGGTCGGTGCTGATCCGAATGCTGCAGAGAACGAAGAACCACCCTATATGAACCTCAGTGATGATGAGCCTAAGAGTATTAACCGTACCGTTGATCCTCAATCATCTCCGGAGTACAACCCTGCTTCTCCACTGATGAAAACTTCAGCTAATACTCGTCTTCCATTTGAAGACGATGCGTTCAACCCCCTTTGTATAAGTCTTCACGCTTCCCGTAACTATTGGTGATTGTGCTATCCAAAATCCAACTGTTGCGCGCGGTATCATGCTCACGGGCATGTTGCCCCGTGACCAACACTTTTATGATCAGATGAGTGATATAGATCAAGTTCTTGATCGCGCAGCCCAGCTTCATTTTGCGGTACGCATCTTATCATCTGCTTGATATTCATAACCTTAATTCAAACTTCGTACTTCCTTGCAATATGTAACCAACCTTTCTACAGGGTCTCTCGCTTGTTCGTAGGGCTGGTGAGCTTTATTACGACAAGCTAGAAAAAGCAAATGAAGGTTCGTGCGGTACATTTCTTATCATCTTGAACGTGAAAACGAACAACTGAAGCGCCAGATCGACGTCCTCCGCGCAAGGGAAAATAAGGCTGACAACGCCATGAAACTAATGCGCAGGCAACGCGATCGTGCCAACCGCAAAATCAAAGATGTTGGCGAACACGCTGTTGCTACACTGTCTGGAAAAGCGATGACGATCTTTGTCGACGAACCCTATGATCCGGACGAAAATGAAGCATGTCCGTTGCATTAGAAATTTCCTTTTCCCTTTGCTTAGGCTAGTATAGGAGACTAGGCACTTCAGCCTAATACAGCAATCTAGTACTTTTCATTAGCTTCATTTTTTTTTTTTTTTTTTTTTTCTGTAGATGTGCATCGACGACATCCCATGTCCTTTGCAAGGACCATGAGATCGACTCCATCTTACGGTTTTATTTCCTTTCAGTAGATGAGTGCCAACAAACATTTGATTACTTATGGATGGGGAAACTCATACCGTTAATAGTTTTCTTTCTTTCTGCGTCTGCCATACAACGAAATCCTCTCCACAAAGACAACTTGTCCGAAAGAAAACGCTCTTGGCAATACATCTCACTCGTATGCTTGCAATGATTGGCTAGCGCAACGATCATTACTCGCATCGATACTTGAAACGTAACCTCTTGGACGGAAGAACTCCTTTCTTTGGGAAGAGTTTATTAATGAAATGAAAGCTACATTAATAAAGAGAACAAATCTACGCTAATGAAAATACTTTTTAAGGTTGAATGAATTCCACGGCTTGGGCTCTTCCCTCCCGTTCATGCTCCTTAACCAATACGCTCCTCCACTAGCTGGTCTATCAATTAAGAAGGGGCCTTCCCAATTTTCCCCGAGCTTTCCACTACCACCGTCCAACGTTTTAGGCCTTGTTCTTCTCAAAACTTGTTCTCCGGGGAAGGAAGGAACGTTCTCGTACCCTTTTGTTGTATTGTTGCTTCATAGATTCTTTGGTAGACCGCCAATCTTCTTGCAGACCTCATCTCTAACTTCCTCCAAAAGTTCTTTGTCTCTTGAAAAAATCTCAAAATTCCGACCAGTTGTTCTCGCTAACGTCTTGGTGGTTGGTACCAACAACTCAACTGGTAATACTGCTTCCGTTCCGTACGCCAGCGTGAATGGCGAGAAACCTGTTGAGCGTCTGGGTGTAGTTCTGTATGCCCATAAGACTCCAGGCAAAAACTCTGTCCATCTTCCTTTAGCTTTGTCCAAGGTCTTCTTCAAGTTATCCAAGATAACCCTATTTGTTGCTTCGGCCTGTCCGTTGCTCTGTGCATAGTACGGTGTCGAAAAATTATGTTTGATATGTAAGCCGTCACACAATGACTTAATAGCCTCACAATCAAATTGTTTCCCATTATCGGAAATGATCACCGCCGGTACTCCAAACCGACAAATAATATTTTCCCAAATGAATCATGGCGGACATGAACCGCTTCCTGTCCTCACAGAGCCACGGCTTCTACCCATTTTGAGAAATAATCGGTTGCCACCAACAAATACTTGACGCGCCCAGTGCCGTGGGAAATGGACCTATAATATCCAAACCCCATTTATCAAACGGCCACGGGCTCAAGACGGGTGTAACTCATTTCTTTGGTCTTTTCATTATAGGTCCATGCAACTGGCAAGACACGCACTTTTGGGCAAATTGCTTTGCATCATTTTGCATATAAGGCCAAAAATATCCTTGAGACAACAAACGATGCGCCAAGCTCCTTCCCCCAGAATGGTTTCCACAACAACCCTCATGCGCCTCTGCTAACAATTGCTTTCCCATCTCCCTAGTTATGCACCGGAGGTAAGGCTCCATTGATATTGGCTTCTTGTACGGCTCTCTCCTTCGATAAGAGCGTACCTCCAAGCCGTCTTCAATATCTTTCTGCGAGACTCTTATCGCGTGGAAGCTCTGCGATTGCGGGTATCGCACATAAGGCTTCCTCCAATCCTCGAGTTGGTCGTCACTTCCCTCATCTATATCCATAGGATCACTTTGACCTTCGGATGAGGGGACATTAATCCCACCGCTCTTGCAAGCCTTAAATGCACCGTTAATGGTGTTCGAGAATCTTTGGGAAACTCTGGAAATCAACCACGATGTATCGTGTTGTCTCCGATTCAACGGCTGCGGACACGTAAGCAAGGGCGTCTCGCATGCCTATTCTCTCTGTTCTTGGCTTTTGTTTTATATCGAACAGCTCAAACTCCTTTGCCAACTCATGTATGTACTTTAAATAACATGATAGTCTCTCATTCTTAGCTTTATACGCTCCACTGAAGTGATTAGCGACCAACCTTGAGTCTGTTGTCAACTTAACCTTCCGCGCCCCCAAGCTAAGAGCCGTCTTTAAGCCTGAAATTACTGCCTCGTATTCAGCCTGGTTGTTTGAGGTAGTAAACCCCGCGGACAGACCTTTTCAATCTGTAATCCTTCGGAGAAAAAAAGTACACACCCAACACTGCCCCATCCGTGTTTGCGGATCCGTCGGTGTAGACCTGCCATGTTCCGAGCTTCTCCTTCAAGAGTCATCTCCGAGTCGTATTACTCGCTCGCTCCTTTCTTTGGATCTCGAAGACTTCTTGATAAAGTTTACGATCTCCACGGAAGTGGAATTGGTTGTATAACGTTGTCATCAAGCAAGATCTCCTCGTCAAGCATGGACTCGAAACTTGAATATCATCCACCGGAAATCAGCCATCAATGACGCGATCGCGTGCCCCTTCTCGGGCTGTTCTTGGCTCATAGTCTATAGTATATGCACCAAGGTAAGTGGCCCATGTGGCAAGCCTCTCTGGAATCGCTCGTTCTTCCCAACACCTTTTTTAACGGGTATTCAGTATAGACTACCAGTCGTCGTCCCTCAAAATAAGGCTTCAAACGTCTTGCTGCATGTATGAGAGCTAATGCCATCTTTTCTATCTTCGAGTATCTTGTCTCAGCATCCGTTAGGGACTTACTAACGAAATAAACTGGCCTCTCCTCTGGCTCTTTAACAAATAAAACTGCGCTGACGGCACAAACACTGGCCGCCAAGTAAATGTAGACCGTTTGGCCAGTTTTTGGACTTGTTAGGACTGGCGGTGAAGTCAAATACTGCTTAATGGCACTGAACGCCTGCTCACATTCCTGACTCCAACCAAACTTTTCGGCCTTCTTCAGAATCTGGAAAAACAGTCTACATTTGTCCGAAGCTCGCGAGATGAACCTGTTTAACGCTGCCAACCTCCCAGTAAGCCTCTGTACCTCCTTTTTGTTCCTTGGTGACGGCATTTCCAGAATTGCCCTAATCTGCTCCGGATTAGCTTCGATTCCCCTCCGCGTCATCATGTAACCAAGAAATTTACCAGTGAGCCCGAAAGAGCACTTCGCTGGATTTAATTTCATTCCATACTGTCGTAACTGATCAAAGGTTCTTCCCAAGTCCATAAGGTGTGACTCCTTCTTTTTGGACTTGACTACCATATCATCAATATAGACCTCCATGGTATCACCGATCATGTCCTTGAACATTTCATCCACCAAACGCTGATAAGTTGCTCCTGCATTTTTCAAACCGAATGGCATGACCAGGTAACAATAAATCCCCTTGTCTGTTATGAACGCCGTATGTTCTTGATCTTCTTCAAATAGTGGAATTTGATTATAACCGCAAAAACCGTCCATAAACGACAGTCTGTCGAAACCAGCAGTAGCATCCACCAGCTCCACAATTCTGGGTATTGGGTAAGGATCACTTGGGCATGCTTTATTTAAATTGGTAAAGTCAATACATACCCGAATCTTCCCGTTTTTCTTCGGAACTGCTACAATATTTGCCAACCACTTCGGATATTTAACGGGTCTTATGATTTTTGCTTTTAACATCCCTGTCAATCTCCTCGGCAACCTTAACTTTCCGTTCGGTGCCATCTTCCGCGGCTTCTGCCTTACTGGTTTAGATCCTTCGCTGATATTCAACCTATGGCACGCGATGGCGGGATCAATGCCCGGCATATCACCGAGACTCCATGCAAAGACATCTTTATTGGATCTTAACAAAGCAATCGGGCTTTGACTCTCTCCAAGTGGTAGCTCCGCAGATAAACGTTGTTTGCTCCTTCGATCCCCAAGCCGTACCTCTACCAACTTCTCAATAGTTGGCGGTCCTTCCTTTCCTCTTCCATGATAAGAGGTCGGGAGGCACTGTGATTGCTACAATTTCTTCTCTACACGGAGTATTTCGGAACCCTTTAGTTCTGACTTTCTATACTCCTCCATTGCGCTCTCGTGACATTTATGAGACGCCACCGGTCGCTTCTAACTTTCATCACCCCGGTTGGAACAATGAATTTTAAGCCTTTGGTGAATAGTGGAGGTTACTGGCGTCCATCGCGTAGATCCAATCACGTCCAAGAATAGCATTGTAAGGTGCACGACAATCTAGCAATGAGAAATATTGCATAATCGTCTTTCCCCTACGATAGTAGGTAGACTAATTCTTCCAATCGCCGTCATTGTCTCTCCACTAAAGCCAATGATAGGGCTATCATCCGCCTCAACTTGACTTTCGGACAAATTCATTGAAGAGTATGCTCCAGAAAATATGACGCTAATTGAACTCCCGGTATCGACTAAGACTCGACGAACTTTGAACATTCCAATGAGAGCCGAATCACAATTGCATCATTATGAGGTTGATATACTCCGCGAGATCGGCGTTCGAAAAGGTTATTTCGGTTTTCCTTCTTCCAAGATCTCTGTGCCAATATGGTGGCGTAGTCAACCTTGTTAGATATTCGCCATTCGTTTATCTCGACGCAACTTGGTCGTGTCGCGTTCTCCCGAGCTTTTCTCGAGGTGGTGTTAACCCTTGCGTGGCTCACTCGATTTCACGCAAATCTAGAGTGTTGACTAGTGCATTAACTCGTGCCGGGCTCTCTTTCAAGTATTCTTTGCAACTTTCCCTCATCTACCATCTTCGGACTTCGTGGCAAGAGCACGACAAGTATCCGTGTTATGCCCGTGATCCCCGTGATAATCACAATACTTATTCTTGTTCCTCTTCTCCTTGGTTTCCACTTGGCAAAGCGCTCTGGATTGGGCGGCGTATTTTTAATCCTCTTATAAAGTTCCCCAAGTCCAATGTTCAACTTGGGAAACCTCACCCTCTGCTTTTCCGTGGTTTATGAAATTCCTCTTCATTCCTTGCCTTCTTTGGTGGTCCTTCAATGCTTTTGCTCTTCGAACTACTATCAAATTGTCTGCTTCGGTCTCGTTGTCACTTGATTACCGACCTTCTCGACGCTCGCGACAATTTCGCTTTCTTTTTCCTTATCTCGCCTTCGCATACCTATCGGCCCTATCGTACAACTCTCTCGAGGCTTCCCACTTGGTTCCACTTTGTTAACGAGTTATATATTCCAAACTCATCATACTCCAATGCATTCTTATATGCCGCTACCACGATCCCTTCATCCACCTTTCCAACCTCACTAACCTCAAGACGAAATCTCCTATTAAAATCAAAAAGATCCTCACCAACCTCTCTATGCAAGAGGAATAAGTGACTACTCTCTTTTTTGACTCCGAGATTAATCTTATACTGCTCAAAAAATGCATCCGACAACATTCCAAAATCCTTGATTGAGTTTGTCTCCAACTGCGAAAACCAAGTCAAAGCTTTTCCCGTTAGGGTCATTGGAAAGGTTCTGCAAAGCAATTCGTCACTGTTTCCCCAAAGACTCATCGAAGCTTGGAAACGCTGGACATGCTCCACCGGGTTTCCACTCCTGCCGTCAAAGAAATCCTTGAACTGAGGCTGGCTGAAATTGGAAGGAGGACGATATCTTCTTATCTTTGAAACGAAAGGAGAATCCATCGACTTCCTCATGGTCGAACCTCGCTTGCTCCTCGTCTTTGGATTGTCTCTGTGCTAACAATTCCTCCACCATAGCGCTAAGCTCCTTTTTGCTAACCATTTCTTCCGCTTCAGAGCCACTGTCTGCACCTTCACGAGTACGTCCGTTCCTGTCAGGACCTAACCTCCTGGTCGAATGAACCCTCTCGTGCCTTGATCTTTTGGAATGTCCTTTGTCAGTTCGGACCTCCCTCCGACTGCGCCTCATACGCTCTGTTTCAACTTCATTATCTCTCTTGTCGTGAAGAAAACGACGATCATATTGGCTACTCCCGCGAAATCCATGACTCCGTGAATAGCTCCTATCTTCCTCATATCTTTGTCTATTGTCACGGCTTTTCCAACGATCCTCAATATTCACGTACCTTCTTGGTGAATCATCAAGCTCCCGTCGGTTTGTCCTCCCACTTCCTGAGTGTGAAAAGGCAGGCACTTCTAGCTCCTTTCTCTTCTCCGGCGCAACTTTAAGACGCTTGTTCTCTCTCTCCAGTGCCGAAGCCGCTCTCGGACCGTTAAGTCGATGGGCGTCACCGGTGGATTGCTTCCTGTGCGACTGTTGGGTAGGCTGTATGCTTTGATGATTGTTGTTCCGTGTAACTTCTTTGGGTGTGTTGCGTAGAGCAGCCCGAGTGTTGTTGATCCGAGTGACTTGCTTGGGTGTGTTGCGTAGCAGTTCGACTGTCATTGACCTGAGTAACCAACCGACGGTTGGCTTGAACCATTGGTGGGATGATGGATTGCACTACAGGTGCTACGCCAGTTTGATCAGCTGTTGCGGCATTCATCCGTCCTCCAACACGAGCTCTCACACCTCTGCTTGCTACATCACCGTCTCGTTGGTTTACGGATTTGTGATGTTGTCGGAAGTTCCTTCTTGAAGTCGAACTCTCCCACCGGTGGCCGGCGGTGAAGATCTATTAACCAGGCGTATAGTTAACCCTTGGCACATGCCCCTCCGAACGAGAACGAGAAGGTGACGCTCGTGGACGACGGAAGACGCCGTTTCGCCATCCCCTTCGTTGTCGATTTGAACAACAGCACTTCTCAAGGGTCGAGCATTAGCTTTGTTGATTCAATTGTCCCAGTGTCCAGTACTCCTTCATTTGTCTCAAGGCGATCCGTATTCTTTTGCTTCCATTGGAAAGAAAAAGGCTTGTCTGTTCCTTCGTGATACCTAACTCGTCACGCAACTTTTAGAAATGGTCGAGATGTTATTCGACCCTGCCAAGCTATGCACGTGATGCGGTTATAACTTCCAGGAAGATAAAAAAAACTTCAAAACGTCTCCAAAACTTGGATACCAAATCCCGATGATCTCTTTTTTTTTGTAGGTGAACGATCTCTTCTTCTTCCCCTTAGTCGGCGCCAAAAGATGTTGGTGCAAAAAATAATCACGCCAACGATCTTCGAGATGCGAGAAGGTTGATCCAATCGTTATCGTTGATGGAGAATCTCCAATGAATTGATTGAAGGAGGAGGGGGTACCTGCAAAAACACTCCGATGCTAAAGTCAGCGGAAGTTCTATGCAAGTGTATTGTGCCGAAAAAATAGAATGTGAATCTCTTAGATTAAGCCTCTATTTATAGGCAAAAACAGATGAAACCCTAGGGTCTTGTAGTTATCCTAATAACTACCCTCCTATGTACACACCCCTATAACCGACTAGATTCATGCTAAACCCTAGTTTAACATAATCCCCAAAGTATCTTAGATATCCTTTATCCAGAATAATAATAAATATTATTTAAGATAATTATCCTCTCCCAAATCAGGATTAACCCTAAATAATATTTACTAATTATTCCTGGAACCCACTTGCCCAAAGATCTCCGGGGCTTCTACAATAAGCCAAGCTTTGGGCTTTAACAACCAACCAACCTCGGAGCTTCATCAATAAGCCCAGTGGTCCACAAACTACTTTGGGCTTCCCTAATAAGCCACAAGAGTTCCCAAACAAAATCCTCGGTTCCCATGATAAACCGGATTCAGGCTTCTGCTGTAAGCCCCGTAGGTTTCTTTCATAAACCTTTCGGATTCCTTAATAACCCGACCGGCTTCTACAATAAGCCGGATTCAAATTGCCCTTTTAAGCCTCATGCGGAACGCACGAGTGCTATTTTGGATAGGGTACAAACACCTACGACACGCGTCAAGTGTGTATAAAGTAAAATAAAAACCACTGATTTGTTTGCACAAACAAATAAAATGAATAACTCGTTCTTAGTTGGGGAAGAACGAGATTATAACACGTGTTAATGTGTATTTATAACACTACGTGTTCCGTGTTTAACCGAAGATGACTCGAGTTAGATCTAAGGGTGAAGTCAGGTAGGGGTTTACAAATGATGTTTTATAATTAAAAGGGTGCAATTTTTTTGGTTTTCTTAGTGGGAGCGTGGTTAAAATAGTCCTTACATATTCCAGTAACAAATAATGTTTAAAGACCTTTATTAGAGATATATATGAAAGAAAATTACATCTCTTATTTTTATCTATACTAGTATAACACGCACGCGCGATGCGCCTGCCATTCTGTTTCGAAACGTGTAAAACATATCATTCAGTTTCAACACCTATAGAGCAAATTTCTTATTTATTTATTTTTTGGCTATACACACAATACACGCCTGCGCAAAAACTGACATAATGTTGAACATTTTACTGCATCAAATAGTTTCAATAAATTTGAAGCATAAAATACTAAGTCCAACTTAACATATATCCTTCAAATTGATGCTAGTGAAGGAATCAAATTACATTTTTCAAATTCAATGATCAAGTGATGTTCTACCACTCATTAGGGTCAATAACTGTTAAATATAGAGAGGCCCATAGGACAAACTTATCTAAAATATATCACTACTGCGCTGAACAACATACTGGCTCCAGACAATCGAGGTATTTCAGTCAGCTGAGCCTTCGTATATGAAATAAATTGCATTCACCTGAGTCTTCAAATCCTAATTAAGAAACAAATAAATATTGTTCATCATGAATTGACAACACTACAATAATATGAAAAAAGAGTACTGTAAGACGACAACAACTTTAGAACTGAATTGTCTAACTAACAAAACTTGAGCATTTTGAGCAAAGATCTCCTGTTTATCACTGCAACTTCTTCTTCATCTAGTATGAATGCTTGAGTAAAAAACTCATATGCAACAGGTTCAAGATCACAATCAGTCGCTGCCTGCAAACATATATAAAGAAGAAAACAATGGTAACACACATATGAGTCTAGCTGCTGGTTTACTCCTTCCTGAAAATGAAAATGATAGTTTAAAACCTACAATATACCTCTGCGCATTGCGAGTAAAAGCCAGTTCCGGAGCTGGAACAAATAACAGAGCCTCGATTGAATCACTGAAGCTAATGCTTATTTAGCAGTAACAACTTCAAGTAACCCAGGGAAATAATATATATTTTTTAGTACTTACATTTTAAGCTATACAGTGATAAGATATTACGATGTTTTTGTTTTCCATTTGCTTCTATGTACCTAGTTGCGAATGATACTCGTGCAATTTTCTTATGTACATATGTAATTACAAAAATATACATGAAAAAACTCTGAAAGCAAAAGGAAAACATAACATCTGACCAATTTCATTTTCTGATTGGATAAGTTCTGGACGTCAAGCTGGGACGATAGATCTTGGGATTTCACGGGGTTTATAGATAGAGGCCTAGTTGCACTCCATTGAAGAATCAATAACGGCCGGACTTTCATGGGATCTCTTCCTCGAGGGATGGTCAGATCCCATTGAAGCAACTGTAACGAAATTCTAAAAATTACTTTATAAAACAGTGTTTCCCATTCACTTGGACTGCCACTTGAACTGAGAGCGAGATAGTGACAAATTGAAATTACTATCTTATTAAAATTTTCTATAGCATCTGGAAATTTCTAACCTTGAATATGGATTCTGGAACATGTCAACTTCGGAAAATTCTACGGATACCTTACTTGGCTTTCAGAAAAGTTAGGCATCCATGTTTGAGTTGTCGGGTGTTGTGTTTTCATGCTATAAGAACCAAAACAAAGCAAAAACTCAACATTATTTTATATGTGGCATTTCAACATACAATTAAGGAAGAAAAATCAAACATTTAACCCCCTAACGAAAAATTATTGGATTTGAGATTCTAAGTTTCAAGTGACATTCAACTCATAATCAAAATCAGCTCTAAACAGATAACCAAAATTTAGAGTTAAAGGAATCAATACTTTCATAAGTACAACGAATCAAATAAGACTTGTAACCTTAAAATCAAACATCAAAATTACCTCAAATCGAATTGATATGATTTACCCTTGTAACTAAATATCTAACACAACAAAAAATAGGGTAATTTCCCCTTCTGAAATTAAGAGAAATTAGGGAAATTCGATTTGATGCTGAGACTCAGAATTATAATTTCCCCAATTTATATCAATTTTATGGTGATGGTGATGGTGGTGGTTATGGTGGTTCTTCAATCAACTGAGAAGTGGACAAAAATCTGAAGATATTGTGAAACTGTTAATGTTGAAGGAGGTGGAGGAGGTTGGTCGTGGTGATTTTCGTTTGATGATTTTGTTAAATCCAGATTTTAGATCGAGTTTCAGAATGAAAAACACGGAAGTAAACTACCGATACGGATATGCCCCTCATTTTATTACCAAGTACGTCGATTTCAATGAGAAACGAACAAATGGAGGGCTGATTTAGTAATTTAGGGGGGTCCGGACCAAAACTCAAAGTTCGTACCAAAAATAGATCTTTTCTTTATATTAGTATAATTTGTGTCCCGAATACTTATCAACTCCTTATGATTTAATATTTGTTTTCCATAAAAATAGTTAGGATTTTCCTCTCTTTTTTACTTTGTTTTTTCCTTTAATATTTTACCGCCGGAGATTTGCTCAAACGAAAGAAATATAATCTTAACTTCCAGACACTTTTTAATTTAGGTTCATTTCTACATGAATATGGAAGTTTAAATATTTTTTGAAAATATGTCGTCAGCAGCGCTCATCTCAGTGAAATCAACTAATCAATATCGTCCATAAAAGTCTCCACATGCTCCTATTTCGCTCCCGCTGACTCATGTATCATGGTCATGTTGTCGATCCTCCAAATAGGCAGAGAATAGTATTTTTTTTGCATCGAACGAATGATACAAACTATCCAATGTGACACGATTTTCCTATAATTTTTCAACACCCATTAGATGATAATGTTTAAAATGTGTACCCATTACCTTTTCGAAGGGATTGTATATATGAGAACCTCTGCCATTAAATCTTCAACAAAGTATTGTGCCCAACAATTCGTCTTAACGAAGGCTTTAGTAACTTCAAAAGTCTTGGACATTTTGTCACTTCCGTATGTTCCTACCTTCACTTGGAATACAATCTGGCGACACATTACCTCATAAAGAACCTTAAACACATATTGTACTCCATGATCCTATTTCAAATTAATAGATTGTCAATAGATCCTTTACCAACAGTTGACATATTCTACGTTGAATATTTATAAAAAAAATTATGGTATTGTGGATCGTTGCTTTCTAAGACTGTAGTTTTCAAAATTGGCCTCTTCAAGTCCCACGGCTTTCAAAGTTTATATATCTTGTTTGTTTTTAACATTTTAGTTATCCATATTATGTTTGTTACTAACTTTAAACTTGATGTCATCTTCATCGTGAACTTTATGTGATTTCATAATCGAAATAGTTATACCTCTTTCATTCGTATCAAGTAATCCGTTGTATATCCCAACAATTCTTCTACAACAATTCCTTTCTTTTGCCGTTTCTGAACCATTAGTAGCCATTATTGTCAAACGCAATCTGTCTAATTTATGTTGATGTTATGTATTTACAATGTTCATTTTTCTTAAATAAATAGATTGTGCAAAAACTAAAAAAAAAAAAAAAAACATAAGTATTACATCGGGTCTAAGTTACTATATCCAAAATACTCAGGACAACGCATACGGTGCCTTGTTTCCTCAAATTCCTCGTTGCATTCTAGACGGGTATAGGCAACACCAATCATTTACGAAGTGAGCTATTTTCGCAAGTGTGGTCAATGTATCCCTTGCCTGTAATAATAATAACAACACGTCAATTTTTTCAAGGCATCCAATTATAAATGGTATCAATCTAATAGATTTAAATTATAGCTCAATCTTAGATATCACCTTCTTTTCACATAACATAGCAATTGAGGAAGGACAAATCTTGACCACTCTTTACATAGGTAGAGTTAGCCAAACTATGTTTTGCAATTGTCTTACGTGAAAATTATTATTAATCCATATTTTAGTCAGCTCCTATCGAAGCCGATCTAATTAGTCCTATAGAAAGTTAATCTTAAATTTTTGACCTTATCTCTTGACCAAATTATTGAAGTATTCTCAGTCATGTTCTGCGTGTGATCTACCCATCCGTGTCTACTCTACCTTCTAACTTGATGAATGAAACCTATACGTATTGATCCGTAATTTGATATTGTTGATTTGTCATCAAGAGGTCGCATGATTTGAGAATGTAAAATATAAAAAATATTCTATAAACATCGGAGGCGAAATTTAGAGTTTTTTTATGATGATTTTGAAGAACAAACATAATTTTCAAACAAATATTTTAGAATGCAAATACATCTTCCGTAAATAAGGTTTTATATCGGAATTGAGTGAAAGTTGTTGTCTTTGTAGGTAGTTGTCGTGAAACAACTCGACATTGATGGTCTTTTAGGAAAAAGAATGTAATAGTACTTGAGAGAGCGATAATGTTCTCTTACACGGGTACACCAATTGCCTTTATAATCCAGGATGATCGAACAGTCATGTTCATATTGTATTATCGTTCGGTATCATCCTCGAAAAAAATTTGGTTTTTGTCCTTATCAATCGTGCTAAAAACAACCAATTACATCTTTCACAATACAATAAAACTCACTAAAAAGCAAAAACTATTGTTATACACTACTATTACCAACACCCGCACCACCATAAAAACCATCCACCGCCACTATTTCTTCCACTAATAGTAATGTTACCGCCTCCACCATTCACAAACACCCGTCACCGCTTATACTAACCCTACTTCCACTACCACCATTAGAATTAATATAGTTTTTAGTAAATTTATGTATTTATGTTAGATTATTAAAGGGACATTTATAATAGAAATTTAATTAATCATTTATCTTTGCCAAGGACAAATCCCGACAACTATTTACATAAGCAAATCGATAATAAATAATTTCATATGTTCTGATCTTGATTCGTGTCGTTCGTTTAGTTATTACATAACATGGCAATTGATTGCACCAATTTTTAAAATGGACATGTGTTTTATCGAGTTTATTTTAACATTAGAATGATCAACCACGTTTTATACTTTATAATATAACGTTACACATTTTGTGGCGTTACGAAATTAGCATAATATGTTTTTATTCACCAATACCCGCCACCACCATAAAACCATATGAATCCACTTTTTTTTATCCACCACCACCTAGTGGCGGAGCCAAGGGTTGACTAACCTGGCTCTAACCCCTTAAATTTTTAATAACTTCATAAATTTTTTAGTTTATTTTATAAATAGTACTTTGTCCATATATATTTATGGTTTAGTCCACCAAAGTTTACATGTTTCTTTTTTTTTAAAAAAGAGGCCTCCTCAATGTCAATTTTTGACTCCACCACTGCCACCATCACTGTCGCCCATCCCATTAGGTTGTTGGACGCAATTCTAATTTTCAATCACAAATGCCATGTATGAGGTTTAGATTGAACAAAATTTCGTCAATTGATTAGTTTCATTTTTTTTTTCCGTGTATATATTCTTTTTTTGTATTTCAATCAATTTTATTGCAATCATGAGGTTGGATACAGGTGAAAAATGGACTTTGTATCCCATTTTACGATAAAAGAACAAAAATAAATATAATTGTGCTTGGCTCCGCCCTTAACCACCACTAATCTTTCGGCCTCCACCTCTTCTACTACTCATTGTCGCAGAAAATGTCTATTGATTCTATTTATCAAAATAACTTATTAATAGAAATAAATATTATAATTAATTAAGAAAATATTTATAATTAAAAAATGATTAGTCATTTATTATAAGAAATTAGTGAAACACTAATTAATAAAACACTTTATAATGAATAGATTATTTATTATGTGCAATTAGTGAAACACTAATTAATAAAGCAATTATGGTATTTAAGTTGAACAAACCACCATTGTTGATTTATCTTTTCTATCAATTCCAACCAAGGTGGAACACTGGTTAGAGGCCACTCTTATGACACAATAGGTCACGAGTTCGAACCTCCCCATTATAATTTTTGAAATTCCATATCTTGACTTGAGTATTCATTTTTCATTCATAATATTGGAATTAATGCCACGTGTGCGAGTTGTAGGGGGTGGTCAGGAGAACCACAACCCTTGATTTATCTTTCCCACGGACAAATCCTGACCACCACTCAGATAGGCAAACTTAGCCTAGCTTTGTTTTGTATTATTGATATTAGTATATACTAGGCCTTAACCCGTGCCGTTTTTGAATTTTTCAGTTGCTTATAATTACCTCTAATCTTTTGAGTTAGGTTTAATCAATTAATTAGTAATCACAATGTATTGACCAAAAATGACATTTCCCCCTATTTGATGGACAGAATTATTTGCACCATCATTGGTAAAAAAAATATTCCAAACACATAAATCGGATCACAAATTTTTGATAGTTAGAGGTGAGTATGTCTATTTTAAATCGGATCAGCCTTAGGGGTGATGTTTCCTCGGTCCATAAAGGCCATTTCCTAATTCCTACCCATTCTGTATTCGATTAAGGTGATGAATGTAAACTTGCAGTAGTTTGTTTCTTTTATATGTGAAGCAAATTTGTAACAACACAATCTTTTTTTTATAAAAATTCAAAATAACTTATAACATCCATAGTGAGTAGTTGATTTATTCAGATTCATTGCAAAATGAGCTAAAGCTCTACAGGAAGAGTTAACTAAAAAAATGTAAAAGGATGAGGCAGCTACAATATCTACAGTAATCCAGAATTCCACATCAAAGTGCATTCAAATTCCACATCCATTAGTTCAGTTTTTTCATAGAACCCTGGTCATGCACTTTCTCAGGGAAACTACGAACACCCATGTTTCCAATTGTCTCCTCTATTTTTTCAACCGTGCCAGAGGTTCCCCTCCTTTTTGCAAATATTGGGTTCCAGATTGACTTGCGATCATCATCAATTTTATCTGCCATACTTTTGGAACACCCAAATCGCAAAATTTGTGATATGGTGCGAGTTCCTGCTATTTGATGTCCACTACATGTCATGTATCAAAACCTCTGCTATCAAATCGGTGGAATAGTGTGTTGTCGATGAGTTACGGTTGATGAAAGCATTGGTGACCTCATAAATTCATACCCTCTTTTTACCTCCATATTCAGGGTACTACCTAGAGGGACAATTTCATGGAGCAGGATTGTGCATCTACGAATACATGTTCCACCTCATACGCCCCTCATCCACTATTAGCTCATGCTTAGCTGATATCCAGATCAAAAGTGTTATATGTGGCGATCTTTAAATTTTACTTATAGGTAAGACTGACATGTTTTTTGCGGAGGAAGGACTCAGCCATTTTGTCTAGCAAATCTTCAACTATAGTTCATTGCCGAAGAACATGGTTGCTCATTTGTATCATTCACCTTCATTTTCAATCGCAACTTATTCAAGGTGAGTAAAATAAGGTCGACATGGCATAGTAATGCAATGAATATAATTCAAGCATGTCGGAAATCACTTATAGCGTGCGCATATCATGAAACCCTCCTTGCACTCAGGACACAACATGTATAACCAATCCTCAAAAATATGTACAGTAGCATGGTCTATTTCTGGAGGAACTTACGTTGTCATCCGGACACGGTAAATCGAGGCTCGAGCTCAAACTACATCCTGTAGGCTCGTCATTTCGTTACTTCATTATGACAGATAAGGAAAATTTGATTTTTGAAATACCGTATGGCTTATAAGATTATAGTCATGGTTGTGCATTTGAATTCCTGGGTTCTCTGTTGGGATGTTTACCAACTTAAAAAAACAACATATTAAATAGGTGAGTTTTTTAACGTTTGGAATAATGGATATTAAATTCTGTTAATAATAAATCGTAGTGTGGTTAGTACCGAAAGAAAGCTTTGTCACAAAGAACGACTTCCGGAGCGTGCCTTCTTTACTGAGCGGCTCGCTTTCTCCGTGAAGTAGATTGAAATGTCATGTTGAATAAACAAATTCAGGTATCTTTCGTACATATTTTAATGTCAATGCAGTTTTGTCCGGGTCGGACAGGAGAATTGGTGCCATGTCGTGGATCAAATATATGCAATATTGTTGATGGTGGATTTTCGTTCAAGGTTAAATTTGTAAAAACCAGAAAAATCATGCGCTGACATCTTGTAAAAGATAAAGCCATTTATAAGTATTGATACTCCCTCACTTAATTCACCAAGAATGGAGCATGTAGCAACGGTCCCCATTCTCAGGAATTTCATATCGACCTTGTATTTCATGTACTCATTATCGGTGTAGCATGATGACTGAGTGTTACTCATATAGAGTAACACGAACCTCCAAGCACTATAATGAAACCATGTACGAAATACCCGTACAGGCTGATTCTCGGTGTGTTATACTAGCCCGAGCCCTCTCGGTGTGTTATACTAGCCCGATTGAGCCTCTCGGTGTGTTATACTAGCCCGATTGAGCATCCGGACTTGACTGTATCAGTCTCCGGATATGATCTGATCGCAGTCATCCAACTCCGTAAGCATGATTGGATGACCCCAGATCAATTCCATCACCTCCAAGCAGGTATGGAATACCCACGGCCGACCCCGCATGGTCGGCCATTGGCCTTGCTTGCCAAAAAGACGTTCATACCAAGCATTTTGGACGGAAAACCCTAAATAAGGGTTTGCGGCATATTACATGTGTCGCAAAATAGTCTCAACCATCCATCTTCGCAGGTATAGATGGAGGGTGTAGATGTAGACTTAAAAGGCCCAGAGCATGTCAACACGATCACCGTGAGACCGCCTACACACTTGACCAATCGGTCAAGGCCAACAATGTTTGGCCGTGACAAAATCGTCACCCAAACAAGAAGAGGCGCACGGATTTGAAAGCCAAAATTAGGGTTTCAAGCCATCACGCGCGTCCATCTTCTCCGGCACGAATGGAGGGTCACAGATTAGATTAAGCAAGGGCCGGTCATACCAGCATGATCACCGTGGGCCCATCTATCTCCTCATACGATTCGGCCAAGGCATATCATGCCGGCTAATCCAAAACGCCCGCCCAAACATGCGTGGTTACACTTCCCAAATTGCAAATTGATCTCGACCGCTCAACTTCACCTGGGATGATTTGAATGGCTTAGATCACGTTTTTATGTGGGATAATCAGGTATAGGTGTAAACATCAACCTACCACCTACACGCTGGAGTGATCGACCAAGACCGACCAAGGACGGTTATCTTGGAACGCGTGCGGGAATATCACGCGGTTATCAACTCCTTTGCGGTAAGAAATTTCTGCCGCAAACCGATCTCAACCACTCAACTGTGCCGGTCAATTTGAGTGGCCTAGATCGCGCCTTCTTGGGAAAGTGAGACATGGACGTGTACACCGGCATGCCATCAACATGCATGACCGGTCGGTCCTCTCCAAAGCCCTTCCCATGCTTGGTTTCGACCAAGTCAAGAGTGATGCTTGCGCACCTCTTCAAAAACCCTAGTATTCATTAACGGTCATGAGATGAGTGTCTCAAACATCATCTCATCCGTTCAACTTCACCAGACTTGGTTATACAACCCTGGTGGGAGTTATTTGGTTAGTGAGGCGTCATTACCCATCACTTTACCATACCACAATGCAAAGACTGCATAAAATACACACGATACTTCACAAGTATCGACTTTACGAATAACGCAGGTTATTCAATTCAAAGATTACATGCTATCTTTCGTGGATCCACGATCCGCACATTCCGGACATCAATCATGTCACAAACTGGGGGATACATATCGGGGGTATTGGTCTCGGCGGTTTACGGCGTGCGCGTGCAACGCGCCATCACAAGAACGTGTCAGGAAGTCATGGACGGTTAGAGATGAACAGGAGAAGTGGGCAAGACTGGTCGACGCACAACTCCACTACTCCATCACTCCACTTCCTCCACTTCCCACGAGAGACGTGAATGAGGCTCAATGACTTGTATAAATAGGTTCTCCGCCCTATTTCAAGAGGGACAACAGAACAACACAAGTTCAGACGAGACAGAAAAACCAAGTGTTAATACAAATCGTATTCAAACACCCAGAGCCTGCTTGCATCAACCGTGAGCTTGCTCATCTTTGCATTACAAGTCATAAGCAAGCCAACATCTTCACAATCTCAACACCTTCGCTTCCTCCCTAAGATCAACCCCATCTCCTTCACTTTGTGACCGAAACAAGTCCTGGAACGGCCATTTCTTGGTTTAGGCCAGACTTGCACATGATTGATCTCTCGAATCTACAAGCACTCACCGCGCAAAGTGCATTTGTTTAAAGGTTTAAATTCATTCCTCATCCACACCCAAAATTACCAAATTCTGCAGGAGTAGTTTTCACCCATAAATAATTGGCGACCACGGTGGGAGGTTGATCTATCGGTTGCAAAAAAATTGAATTCTCAATTTCTCGGTTTCTACTCACGATGCATCCTCATCGGGAAACCACAAACCGGTTCGAGATACCACGGGAAGTGTAGATAGAATCTTTGGAGGATGTCTTGGCAAATTAATCCAGGTATCACTAGAAGATGAGCGAGACATTTCGCCTTTTGAATGATATAGCAAACACAATTACAAGAAGGATCGGCAGGCATCTACTCAAGCGGTAAGAAATGCCGAATCCTTAGTCGGGAGTCACACCTTTACGGTGGGAGAGGCAAAAGAGCGCGTAACCGCAGGAGACTCGGGAAAGATGAACAACATGGTCCACCCGACGAAGACTCGAGGCAACTCCAAGAGGAAAAGACTTGTCCGGGGTACCACAAAGTCTACCTAGGATAAAGAAATGGAGCCTGCAGCTTACGGATCCCTGTGGAAGATTTGTATCTCAAGACCCTTGTCGAAGCTCGGAATACTTGTTCAATCCGCATCGACCTTTCAACTAAGTGAAGGTTCAATTCGATCACTCAGCCGGTGATATTACAACACCTCCCATCACTGCAGAGCCAGAGACCGCAAATCCCGACATCTCATCAAGTGTAACACCTCCGGTAGTCACCGGAGCAACAACTTCCACTCCTTCATCGGGACGAGCCGGGAGGGACGAGAGGAGGACTACCCCCATTACCATTGCAGACTTGATGGAGAAGCAGGAAGTTCTTGCTAAGACTCAAACGGATATGGACGCAACTCGAAAAGAGGTACTCACTTTTCTTAAGATATTAAGCGATCGATTTCCACATGACCCGCAATGACCCTGGAGCCAACAAGAAATGCATTCAACGCACGGAGAAGGTACTTCAACGGCATGACCTACATGGACCGATCAAAGAAGCGACATCGAGATATGAGCGGTCTGTCATGGAGACTTCTACACAGGGACTGATCCTCACAACGATCCTCCTCCAGGTCAACGGTTTTCACTATGAGCCAGAGGCCGATGGATCGGGAATCGGTTTCTCTAGTGGAAAGTTTATGCGAAATTTCACACCTCTCGAAGAATCAGCGCGCGGAGACGTTTTGTTGCAATCAACCAGAGGAAGGTCACGACCGTGCCCTACATGTCACCGCACGCATCAAGGATTCGAGTTCAAGACGACCCTTATCTACACGGGATCGTCTTCATTACTCTCAAGATTCTCGGGACATCCAAGGTTCTCCCGGTGCAAGGTCGTACGGAAGCCTACCACAATGACGGACTTCGAGGGAAACCAAACCAAAGCACATACGGGAGAAGCTCCGTGGAAAGAATCGAGACAAGTTCGTTGCATCCCACTCCCCATGTGGGCGTCAATTCGGGAAGAAGACCGACTTGCATTATTGAGGGCTAGTACCAACGATGCATCTTTTCTTTAAGCATTCTTCTCCATCATTGTGAAGCCACAACCCACGTTCACACCGGGAGGGAAAGAACTTTTATGGCGAGTCGTGACTTAAAGGAAAACGGTATACCGACACTCGCCATTATCAATTAGCGAGGAGAATGTTACCCAGTCTCTCCACCTAATGGAATGCTACAACAAACAACAAACCACAAGAGCAAGTGCTAGATGCTCCACAACATTGCAAGAGGGCACCAACTCCACAACTAATGAAATTGAAATCGTTGAGGAATCTCTAGGCCTATCTCCATCACTCACCTTGTGTACGGATAAACGCGCTGAAGCCCGTGGAACTTCTCAAAGAATATCGGGACATGTTCGCTTGGAGATATGAAGAAATGCCGGATTTAGATGAAAATTGGTCATCCATCATCTACATGTCATACCCGGATCCAAGTCGGTTAAACGATTCTGGTTCAGAGACACAAGGAAAATGGATAGATCGGGTGTTGCATAGACTTGAAACTTGAACAGTCTTTGCTCCAAAAACAATCCTCCTCTACCCGACATCGACATGTTAGTAGATGCAAGCAAATGGGACACAAACATGTTCTCCTCCATGGATGGATGCAATGGCTACAACCGGATAAGAATGTACGAGCATGATGCAAGTAAGATATCTTTTCGAACTCCTCTCGGAAATTTTTGTTATACCATACCGCCATTTGGTTTAAGGAATACCGGTACAACGTATCAACGCTCTATGACGGTAATCTTCCACTTTGGAGCCGATACCTCAAGGGAGTAGCCTCAAGAAGATAACGATGTCCAACCGTCATATCGAGCAAGATCCGGGCGAGTTACTCTATCGAGACGGTGGTTGAACAAGATCCGGGGCATATATCTCAAGAATAAAGCGATACAACCTTGACCTTACAGAAGCGGTTCCTTGAAGCAGCAAGAGGAAAACCACCAAGATACAACATCCCGCGCGTCCATCAAATCCAACTCCAGTACCACATGCATGACTCCCACAATGATGAAACAATGTCCAAGATGTTCCATATCTGGCTCGACAACAACCACTACGAACAAACCATGTAAACCACGCTTGGGGACTGAGGCTCAGCATGAAGTTCCTTCACCTTCAGTCAAAGACTTCTTCAACACGAGAAAGATGGTCAGTCAAGAATCATGGAATTCGCAAGGGTAAATCGAACTGAAGAGCCGCTCCGCTTCAACGCTTCCTCCAATGAGAAGGCTGCTTCAATGGTCTATCCAAGAGCCGCCTCAATGCTCTCTCCGGACCCCTGTTCACCAGAATCCTGCTTCAACACTCTCTCCAGGATCTACCTCAACGTTCACACCAGAAGCCACTTTAACATCCTCTCGAGTCGTTTCAACACTCAAGCTACATCAATAATCTGCGCTCCGGTCAAGTTGTCTTTGATGTACTCATTGCTCAACGTGCGTCTCATTCATCCTTCATGAGGATCCAGCAGAGCATGAAAAAACCCTGAAGTTGATAGGAGGAGGGTTATCCTGTGGAACGAATATTTTCATATAGTTGAGAGGGCGCGGTGAACAACTCATCATCAATGTTCGGCATGTATTTGAAGTCATCAACACTTCCACCAAAGATTATCTTCGGAAGACATATCAACGGGAGTTCTTTTCTTTCTACCGCAATGAAATAAAAGACAGGAGTTAGAACTTGTATGAAAGCACATGAGAAGTGTAGTCACACACGGCAAGACACAACTCACATCGGAGCACACAATGGCTTGGCCCAAACATCGCTCAAGTCATGTTCGATATTGATTTAGGTCCGGTATAAGTTTCAAGACCGGTATTGCTCAAGTCTCAAGTCTGGTATTGCTCAAGTCAAAAAGCTGGTATTGCTCAAGTCGCAAAGGTGGTGTTAATCATGACATAAGGCCGGTATAATAGGGCGCTGCACACAGCAGGGCGGTTTGATCGAAGCACATGGCCGAGCGTTTGAAGCATGTACACAAAGTGGACCCACTTTCAACCGAAGCAGACACAACAAGCCTACGTTCGATCACAGGCGCAGAACCCTGAACTAAGCAAAGGCGCACGTCGGTCGATTAGGCACATCCCCACGATTGAACGAAGCGGCGCAATAGCCCTCGACCGGCGAGTCATAGCAAGGTCGATCGAAGCAGGCAAGACCGACATCATACTAGGGAAACGCTCTCCTATATGCCTTTTGAACGTGACACACTCCAAGGACAGGATGACCCGTCCCTCCTGGTAACATCTAACTTTGCCTCATAAGTTTTATCTTTAACTGTCACCATCTCATGCCTACCACACAATAGTGTAACCATTATGTGCTAGGCAGGGGACTTAATGTTGATGGTGGATTTTCGTTCAAGGTTAAATTTGTAAAAACCAGAAAAATCATGCGCTGACATCTTGTAAAAGATAAAGCCATTTATAAGTGTTGGATACTCCCTCACTTAATTCACCAAGAATGGAGCATGTAGCAACGGTCCCATTCTGTGAATTTCATATCAGCCTTGTATTTCATGTACTCATTATCAGTGTGGCATGATGACCGAGTGTTACTCATATAGAGTAACACGAACCTCCAAGCACTATAATGAAACCATGTACGAAATACCGTGCATGGCCGATTCTCGGTGTGTTATACTAGCTCGAGCCCTCTCGGTGTGTTATACTAGCCCGTTTGAGCCCCTCTCGGTGTGTTATACTAGCCCGATTGAGCCCCTCTCGGTGTGTTATACTAGCCCGATTGAGCATCCGGACTTGACCTGTATCGGTCTCTGGGATATGATACGATCGCGATCATCCAACTCCGTAAGCATGATTGGATGACCCCAGATCAATTCCATCACCCCCAAGCAGGTATGGAATACCCACGGCCGACCCCGCATGGTCGGCCATTGGCCTTGCTTGCCAAAAAGACGTTCATACCAAGCATTTTGGACGGAAAACCCTAAATAAGGGTTTGCGGCATATTACATGTGTCGCAAAATAGTCTCAACCATCCATCTTCGCGGTATAGATGGAGGGTGTAGATGTAGACTTAAAAGGCCCAGAGCATGTCAAGACGATCACCGTGAGACCGCCTACACACTTGACCAATCGGTCAAGGCCAACAATGTTTGGCCGTGACAAAATCGTCACCCAAACAAGAAGAGGCGCACGGCTTTGAAAGCCAAAATTAGGGTTTCAAGCCATCACGCGCGTCCATCTTCTCCGCACGAATGGAGGGTCACAGATTAGATTAAGCAAGGGTCGGTCATACCAAAGATGATCACCGTGGGCCCATCTATCTCCTCATGCGGTCGGCCAAGGCATATCATGCCCGGCTAATCCAAAACGCCCGCCCAAACATGCGTGGTTACACTTCCCAAATTGCAAATTGATCTCGACCGCTCAACTTCACCGGATGATTTGAATGGCTTAGATCACGTTTTTCGTGGGATAATCAGGTATAGGTGTAAACATCAACCTACCACCTACACGCTGGAGTGATCGACCAAGACCGACCAAGGACGGTTGTCTTGGAACGCGTGCGGGAATATCACGCGGTTATCAACTCCTTTGCGGTAAGAAATTTGCTGCCCGCAAACCGATCTCAACCACTCAACCGTGCCGGTCAATTTGAGTGGCCTAGATCGCGCCTTCTTGGGAAAGTGAGACATGGACGTGTACACCGGCATGCCATCAACATGCATGACCGGTCGGTCCTCTCCAAAGCCCTTCCCATGCTTGGTTTCGACCAAGCTGAAGAGTGATGCTTGCGCACCTCTTCAAAAACCCTAGTATTCATTAACGGTGCATGAGATGAGTGCCTCAAACATCATCTCATCCGTTCAACTTCACCAGCTTGGTTATACAACCCTGGTCAGGAGTTATTTGGTTAGTGAGGCGTCATTACCCATCACTTTACCACACCACAATGCAGTACCTGCATAAAATACACACGATACTTCACAAGTATCGACTTTCTGAATAACGCAGATTATTCAATTCAGCATTACATGCTATCTTTCGTGGATCCACGATCCGCACATTCCAGATACATCAATCATGTCACAAAGCGGGGGATACATACTCGGGGTATTGGTCCGGCGGTTTACAGCGTGCAACGCGCCATCACAAGAACGTGTCGAAGTCATGGACGGTTAGAGATGAACAGGGAAAAGTGGGCAAGACTCGGTCGACGCACAACTCCACTACTCCATCACTCCACTTCCTCCATTTCCCACGAGAGATGTGAATGAGGCTCAATGACTTGTATAAATAGGTTCTCCGCCCTATTTCAAGAGGGACAACGAGAACAACACAAGTTCGGACGAGACGAGAAAAACCAAGTGTTAATACAAATCGTATTCAAACACCCAGCACTGCTTGCATCAACCGTGAGCTTGCTCATCTTTCGTACAAGTCATAAGCAAGCCAACATCTTCACAATCTCAACACCTTCTTCGCTTCCCTCCCTAAGATCAACCCCATCTCCTTCACTTTGTGACCGAAACAAGTCTGGAACGGCCATTTCTTGGTTTAGGCCGGACTTGCACAGATTGATCTCTCGAATCTACAAGCACTCATCGCGCAGTGCATTTATTTAAAGGTTTAAATTCATTCCTCATCCACACCCCAAATTACCAAATTCTGCAGGAGTAGTTTTCACCCATAAACAAATATGTATGTCTGTTATTAGATTTTTTGTACTATAAGAATGGTACACATTGGTGGCTTCCATGTTAATCTTTTCATTTCATTCCATGTTCATTCACTGTAACCCCCAACTCACCATGTAAGTTACCACACTTAAGAACTCGGCTTCAGCCTAATCTCAGGTTTTACATTCATAAATTATGTGATACATACTAAAATACACAACACCATGATTTTGTCAAACTACTAAAATCAACGATTACAGTCTTATCCAGCTCTATCCAAAGAAAGCCCACTACTCTGCACCATAAAAAAAAATCATCACTATTCATGTGTCAAGATATCCAAATATGGATGCTCATATTAAGACAACATAAGAAGTAATTAAGAGGACTAACCACCATCAAATATCTCAGAATTTCCAAACATAGCTTGTTTTAAATAATCTGTTAGTGTTGCGACATCGTACTTTCTATCAATGCCATCACTAACCTTATACTATCATGCAATACATGTTAATTTTCTATTATAGACACCAAAGAGATGCAATTGCACAGAATTCACTCGATGAGGATTGGTCGTTCCTATTTTTCTTTTCAAAGTTTACTCAAGCGAATGTTCATTTTCCTCCAAATTGGGAACATGTGATAGGTGTAGAATACACCGTATTTACTATCTAGAGTTTATGCTTTCTTTGCTATTTTTCATGTGAATTATGTATCTTATGTTCGCTTTTGAGTTTTATTAGGTGCAATGGAGTCATTTGGAGCAAAAAGACCAATTGGAACTCGTTCAAATACAAGATTTCTACTTTTCATTGTGTAGAGGACGAGAAGATGAAGACAATGCCGAAAGAATGGAGTCATTCCGAGTTCGTATGAAGAAGTTATGAGCAAAACAAGAACTTGGAAGACTAAGGGCTAAATGGTCATTTCATAGAGAAGTGCTATTGTCACCCCCAACAGTACGTTAAGGGGTAGTCATTCTGTTAAGGGACAACTTTATTTGGAGGTGTACTAGCCCAGTAGAGGATAAGGGGTAACCATATGAGAGATTTGCTAAAGACAGAATATTGTTCGTTAAGGGGCACCTCCTCTTTTACAACACTAGGTCGAGCCAAATGCAGCATTATTACAGAAATCAATTCTCTGTTCACTCAGAAGACGTCTCTGCAACTTGTTCTAAGGCAGGCAAGCATGGGACTAGGGAGTGTATTTGACTGGTAGGAAAGATTCACAGAACAACACAGGTGGTCCGATTGGTAAATGAAGTAGTCAGAAAGATTGAAATACCAGCGAGAAAGATGGAGAGAAATTGATGTTATTCTTTGTTGAAGTAATGGAGATTAAAGACAAGGAATTAAGTTTTGAGAATGGAATGAAGATTGGGTTTTCGATTTTATAGAATTTGGTTTGGTTTGAATTCGCTTTCTTTGTCAAGGGAAGTCGGTGAAACAAGCTTTCTGCCATTAATTGAAATGATTGGTAGATGATTGTGTTTTGAGTGTTTGCTGATGATGTTTGAGAATGGGTTTTGTTGGAATTGATTGCAATGCAGGGAAGGAGATGTGCAAAGTAACATTATGACAATCGGAATCAGATTTATCAATTTCACGAACACACGCTTGTTTGTCAAAAGGCCTCAATGGCTTGTTACGCAACAGTTACAACTGAGGCTAGCCATGGGTCTGGAAGGAGGGTTTCGGTTAGAGTTTTGGTACAGATTTTGGCTGAAGAGCTCGAGATAATGGAGTCAGGTAATAGCAGTGGTGGTGAACTGAAATATGCAGCTGTGGATGGGATTTGAAGTTGCAAATGAACTGAGTCAAAGAAAGTGGCGATAGAAGTTGGTGGACTGGCATTGCAATATGAAGACTGCAAAGCTGGGGCTGGAGGTGATGGTGAGGAGATGCGGTGAGCATTGCGAATCGGAGTTGTTTTATGCGAGTTGCGCTGCGAGCGATGGAATTACGCCAGGATTGCGGGGAATGATAGCGGATGCCTCAAAGTGCGGTGCGAAGCAGCAATGTGAGCTGAAAAATGTTGTGCTGGCGATTGTTTTGTGGGATTTGGAATTGTGTTGCAGTCATGGGAGGTATTGAGATTGAGCAGCAATATGAGCAGCAAGAGTCAAGTTTGTTGCCATGTAAAGTCTGGAGAGAAGAATGAGCTCAGGTGAGGGTTGAAGCAGGCAGTGGTGATGCTGTTGGTCTTGAGATGTTGCAGGTGGAGTTGGTGTTGTCTCTGATTCTGGCAGTGAGGAAGTGCCAGAGATGTTGTGGGTTTGAGCTGTGAATGCAGCTGGTGGTTGGGTGTATGACAGTGGCTAGGCCTGGAGATTGCAGGGAATTGGCAGAGTCTGGTGGCGTTGCCTGAGCTGAATTGCAGGAGAGGATTGTGGAGGAAACTCAGATGCGGTACTGAGTGTATTAGGAATTGCAGGTGACGGCAATGCGGTGCAGTTTGTTGTTGCTTCGCATTTGGTATACTGGAGATGTTGCAGGAGCTGGAGATGTTGATCTTTGTGAATTATAGAGAATGTGAATATCAGGTGTTGGCAGATATGGCACTGGTCAGGGGATGGAATGAGAGCTGCAGAAACTGTGCGGAAACGGGGTGAGAATGGCGAGCCGGTGAGCATAGTTCCGGTTGTCGGATTTCGGAACTTGAAGCATGAATCTTAATATTTCAGTGAATCACGAAAGGGGTACGAGTCGGATGGAAGAGTTGGCAGCCGAATATATGAGCTACGCGTCACGCTTTTGGGCGCGTTGCTGCAAGAATTCAAGAATTGGTTTAGAGGGTTCATATGTGATATATTGCTTTGAATTGTGAGTGTATGACATGAAGAGAATGATAGTGAGTTCTTTGGGAGTTATGGTAGCGGAGGCGAGTTTGAGTAGTCGGAGGTAGTTTTACATGACCGGATTCCGTAAGCCCGTGACAGATTCCGCGATGACGTCATCAATTCCGGCGACGCTTTTGGACCCAAAATTCCAGAGACATATTTTTCACTCCTAGGCTTGGTGGACCAACTTGGAGACGGGTTTTGAGAAGAATCAACCTAATTTTGGGAAAGTATCCTTATGGGGAGAAAAGCATATAAATAGAAAATTCTTTTCTAAACCTAGGGATATATCTCCATGAGGGAGAACTCATACTTTTGGTTCTAGGGTTTAGAAACATGATAAGTTTTCTCTTTCTTCTTGCTATGAACTCCTATGCCATGAGTAACTAAGTTTTATTATTGGTTGAAGATGTAGTTGGATTTTGCAACCAAGTTATGATTTTTATGAATTAGTTTTCTCTCAATATTATCGTATGATTTCTACGGGTTACAATAATTGCATGATTGATGGATTGCAATATGATTGAATGTTTGTTTAGTCGAGTCTAGAATTGATTGAACTCACATCCGTATCTATAGCTATTTTAGGTTTTCATCGAGCGACCTTGAATACGAGTAGCATGATATGATTCTAGGTTGTAGTGATACATCCTCGTAGTCATATGTAGAAATTGACCTTTGTTCGAATTGTTTGCGCAATGTATTACAATTGCATTGATTAGCCTATTTCTGAAACTTAATGCTCCTAGGAATTGAACTTGATTAGCGCAAGGCGTTAGGTTATTCTTTAGGTAGAATTCACATATGCAGCCCTAATGTGTGTGTTGATGACTTAGGAAATTATGGAGTATTCTTGCAATAAGGTATTCTATGGCTTTTGATGATAGAGAGATTAAATACGAATTCTATTCATACATTCATAAACTTGTTTACAATTGAAGATGAAACCTTTATCCAATATTTTCACATCCTTGATTTGCGTACTTTGTTTGCTTTTCGTTTATTTTTATTTACACAATCAGAAATTCTTCCGGGTGCTTTATATAGGAAACCATAACACCGACAACCTAGACCTCTCGTAGGATCGATCCTTTCTTGCCCTTGCTTTATTTATATTTTGAGTAGTAAGAAAGTGTAATTTATTTTTGACGCTACGACAGCGATCAACATG
>JAJJWW010017823.1:0-179469 GCA_023531295.1 Papaver armeniacum
AACCAATTTGTTACAGTGTTGATACTCACGAACACCCAACTACTTGAGCTTGTCGGCATGTAATTTCCATTAACATATGAGCATACCTCTTGGATACGGCTAACATATGATCATACCTCTTGGATCTCACTCTTGTGTAATTCTTCTTGCACGGTTGAAATAGAACTTGCATGTCGATACTGCTAACTCTAACTACCTGTCATCTCGTGAAACATGCTGATATTGATAAATTGAGGAAGTATCCTCCTTGTGCCACTTGCACATATGAACATAAATTTCAACACGTAAGTATTACGGTACCCATCGATATGGGGGGTCCTTTTTTAAAAGATAATGTTTGCTTTCTGGTTGCGGAAGAAAAAGAATGGGTCTTTGTGCTTAATTTTCAAAAAGAAGAGAAGAAGATAACTTAAAAAATGAAAAATTTAGAGCAATTGGGTGGGAGTAGAATGGGTGGGAGTAGTTCAATTTGGTGGGAGTTTTTTTTGTTTTTGTTATGAAGCATGCAATTTATTAAATTAAAGGGAGATTACACGTGGGAATGTTATGTTCATAGAGTCTGTTATTACAATAGAGCTTATGTTGGGGGAATTAAATTGTCCCATACCGTTGTTGTGAGCTTCCCTATAGAGCAATCATCGCATCCCGATTTGCTAGACCGTCCATTTGCTTGATTTCCTTCACGTAGGCTCGTGCCTAATAGTATATTGCCGAATTTGGGTAAACCTATACTTGATTTCTGCAATCTGATTATGCTTGAATAAGTAAGACTAGTAACAATACCCATATCATTCAATAATTTAGGCATAGTTTACCCCTTGGGTGTGTGAAGTTTGTAGGATTTTCTTGTTCATATGTTGAAAATTGTTTTTGAATGTTGGTACCTCTTCATGGTGTGAATTTTAATTAGTCAAGGAACTATGTCTTTGGGCGTTTGGAATAAATATGCTTCTTCTCTTCATTTATCAAGAGTTCCAGTGACATACAGTTTGCAAGGCCACCCTCAAAAATTTTAAAACCTGTGAAATACGAAGTATGAATTGTTTTTATTGAAAAAAAGGCAAAGATCAAATAAATAAGAAAGGGTACTAAGTTAGCACTAGCACCCTCCATAGATACAAGAAGAGTTGAGCAAGGTGATTACAGCAAACTACTCTCTAAACAAATTTGCCCAATCAAATACTAAATCGTCCAACTTGATATTTTTAAAAGAATGAACATTAATCAAATATGAATTGTTTTTCCGTAGGTATACTTTATGGGAATTTTTTATTGTTCCAGTAGATTTGAGTTCTAACCCATTCTGTTTTAGTCCACCTATGCTTTTCATCCCACTTCCATCATTGAGTTGTATTTTTTGCATTTTTTCGCCTTCGTAGGCGGAAGGAGGGGAATCAACTTTCACAGTGGAGAGGATTGAATCCTGTGGGGTGTGGAGGTTGAAATTTTGTTACCAGGACATGTTTGATCACCCGTGGGGGCAGTTTAGCTGAGTGTGCGAGCTCAGGGGAGTCGAACTTAACTGTGTTGAATCAGAGAAATCTTTTTCGAACAAAAACCATAAAAAAAGAGGGAAAATTATGCGCAGGCCCAAAAATAAATAATATTTTCATTGTCAGACCACAATTAATTTTAGATAACGTGACACCTATAATTATTTCCGTGACACCCATAATAATATGAAATTATTAAAAATGTCTGCATGACGGATTATGCATCCGCATGACGGGTTATGCATCAGGGGTATAATTGGCAACGCAACTTGGATATATAACATACCTAAAAATCCGCGCCTTGCAATTTTATAAATTTTATATCGTTGGAAATCTTTTTAAGAGAGCTACGCAACGAATACAAACAACAATATCAAATTTTAGTTTTTCACGAAAAAATCGGAGATGATCATTATTTTAGGCAAAATTTTTGAAAGCGGCTACATAACCATTATGCAGCCACCAAAAACGTGCATGACACATTAATAAGCATAGATTATGCAACCATTTTCTCATTGCCTTAACAAATTATGCATCTATAACAACTATGTAACCATTGTTTTGGTTGATTTTAGTGCGTGCATCCATATTTACGGATGCATATCAGGGTTATGCATCTATTTTCTCGATGCATAAAAGATTGTGCAACAATTTTCTCGATGCATAATGCATTATGCCGTCATATATTCGGATGCATAGCAGGTTATGCACACACCCATTTTCACGGCTTGCATAACATGTTATGTAGATATTATTCTGAGGTGCATGACAAGTTATGCAACCTTATTTTTTGTTGGTTTCAATACTAAGAAATTTTGTGATATCTCCGACGAATTGAACTTGTGTGAGCTAGTAGTGTTTAGCTTAATGAATTCACCTACATCATCAAGTAAACATATGATAAATTCAAGTAAAATGAAATCTCTATACTTACAAAAGCACCAGCCAATTATCAAGCCTCCAATGCTTTTTGGAATTAAGCCTCTTCAAATGTTTGTTTAATCCCCTCGCCTAAAATTCTGCTACAACAACATATTATAAACCACAAAGAGAACTTAAGTTATTGACCGAAGGCATGTTCCGGTTACCTAACTAGTCCACCATCTCAAAGTAAAAAACAAATGAGCAGAAAAACATGTTCCGGTTACCTAACTAGTTCACCATCAATGAGTGATTTCTGGCATGATTCAATCAGCAGGGAATGAAAACAAAGTGAAACAGAGAGAGATTACGAACCGCGATTGAGTTTTTGGACCGTAAATTAGGTTTTTCCTAATTTTCTATTCCTTCTTCTTCTTCCGCCTCTGGATCTAATTCACTACTATTATGAGAAAGAAACAAAAACCCTAACAAACCCTACCTCAAAGCTAGCCTAATTTCTCACAAACCCTAGTTCCCCAAATCATAATTATAGAATCAAAAACAAAAAAAAAAAAAAAAATCTTGTACTGTCTATCTATATTACTTTATTAATTATGAAGCTGAGAAAAAAGGGATTGAAGAAATTGAGGACGTGGGTTTCATAGTGAGAAAAAACGGAAGAATGGGTTTGACCGTAGTTTTCACAAAAAAAAAAGCCAAAAAGGTGCGGTACCATAAAAACCAAATAAAAAAAAAATCTTTCAAACTTGGTCTTGGGCTTGGCCTTTGAAGGCCCATATTTCCTCGGATCAAAAAGCCCGAGTACTACTAAAAACAACCTAATTGTTGTTTTGTAAGCCGCAAACTAGGGATGACCATATTTGCCCCACCCAAACCCATCCCCGTGGGTACCCGTCCCGTTTAGGTAGGGTTTTATCCGTACAAATGGGAATGGGGTCGGGTATGGGTAATACCAGGAAACCTAAGCTACGAGGATGGGGGCGGGGATGGGATTGAGTCCTTTGCAACCAGCGCGTTGCTTCCATATTATAAGGGTTTCGACTTTTATGCAAGAATTTGTATCGAATTTTATACTTCTACAACAGTCGAGCTTTCTTATTTATTATATTTCTTTATCGTTCTTGTATATTCATCACTTTCGTTTCTTTGTTGTGATCGGATACATTCTTTGATCGTTCTTGTATCGAAAGGACAAAGTAGAAAAACTAAGAAGTCATTTAAAAGATTCTTTTGTTAACCTTAAGATGAATTTACGAATTTAAAATTTTAGAATGCATTATTCTTATGTTATTAATTTTGTTTGCTTCATATTTAAGTTTTGATTATAAATAAATTTATGTATTAACTCCGTGTTACGGGTAACCCATGAAAACCCGCCCCAAACGGGTATTCCCCATACCGCCCGCCCCAATTCATGTGGGTAACGGGGGGGGTATGGAGTATTTTTTTACAGACAGGAGGCAGTGGCCAGGATTGGCATACCCGCCCCATACCCGCCCCATGACCATCCCTACCGCAAACCCTAGCTAGGGAAGAACCAACGAAAAATCAAGCGGAAAGGAAAAATGAAGAGAAATCCCTCTGTTGTTAATCCAAAGTATGTGAACCAGAATTTAAGACCAGGGGGGCTTCGGAAAAAATTTATGTGCCCTTGTTAAAAACATACTACCTCTGTTTCTGGGAAAGTAACACTATTCCAGAAACGGTCTTTGCGATGCAAAAAAAAAAAAAAGGAAAAAAGCGGAGGTTACCTATTAAAAGAACATCCTAAGTCTTAATAGAAAACCCTTATATCATGTTTAGTTTTCACACTTTTTAAGGGCTGACTAGTGTTTCTTATATATTTTTTTGCAGCAGCTCCTAAAAACAATAGAATGGGATTAATCTCACAGTATTAGCCAAAGAATCATAATCGGTAAAAAAAAAAAATTAAATAAAACCATAAATATTTCAATCTATAAAAGACATTTACATGATAATTTTCAAGAAATAACTAGTACATCATAACATGAAACAAATACAAAAAAAAATGTAAAATGTAAATAAATCCTCAAGAGAAAGAGCAACTTAAAGGACCAGTATTGCTCCACTTGGAGAGTGTTATTAGTCTGCAATTCTTTGGTTTGGTCTATATTTGAGGGTTAGTGCTTTCTCTGATAAGCATTATGTGTTGCATTTTAATATAACCTTTGCCTAAACATAACGAAGCCTCAAGAACAAAACAAAAACAAAAAAAAAATATGAAAAAAGAGGATGAAAACATTGTTGGGAAAATTGGCACTCGAAGGCAGCGGAACAGAAGATCATAAAGGGCAATTGGTGATTTAAACCAAACATGAGAGAAATAATAATAAGAGAGATAGAAGATAAAGAAACACATACACAACCACAACACAAAATATACGTGGTTCACCTTTACATGCTACATCTACGGCCAACACCATCAGAAAAACTTCCATTAAATCAAAGACCACTACATGCTCTTTCCGTAAATTAAGACGAGACCCAAAGAGTTAACATGACATACCCGAGAACACCATCAAAGAAACCATAGAAACCAATTCTTTGACCATTCCTCGAACCAGCCTCATGTCTTCTCTTCTACACCTCCTTCATAGTTGCCGGTATGAGGAGAAACATGGAAATACTAGAAACTTGATTTGGGCAGAGCCTAAACCCAAAACACTAGTTTCACCAGAAATCCTCTCTCTACAAGTTTTTCTCTCACACCGATATTGACCTTCACGGTAACACTTGATCCTCCCTACCAAAGAGACCAAAACCCTAAGCACAAGGATTTGCCACTCTTCTAGGTTGGATGTTCTCTAAACCTATAATTCCAATCCTTTATATAGAGAAACTAACTTGGCCCTTAAAAGCCTTAACTTTGGGAACAAGTTTTCCTAACTTGGTTCTTAAGCTTCTAGAATTTAGGAATAAGTTTTCTCCAAATACAGTTTAACCAAAAAGTCAAACTCTTGACCACCGGCTAAACCTACAAACCTTATAACATGACCCATAAGAAAATGTTGTTAGGTCTAACGGTAAGTCGAGGGAGAGCGGAATAAGTGATATTAAAAGTTGTAGCAGTCACATTCAATCAAATATGTGATGGGAACCGATCAAAAAAAAAAAAAATGTCATGTGAACCGCGCTCTGTTAAAATGTGAATCTATTATTTGAGTTCAACGGAGCTTGCCGCAGGCTTACTTTTACAATAAATCAAACGGAAAATGGGTCATTTGGCCAAAAAAATTTAAAACACGGTTCAAATGGACGAATAAAAAATTTTATGGGTGAAATGGACAAAAAAATAGCAAGGATGAAAGCTGATTCATCCTGGCTTAAACAAAAAATAGCAAGGATGAAGCTGGATGATCTGTGTAAAATAAAAATAAGAAAAAAATATTTGAAAATGGACGGGATGAACTGGTTACATCCTCGCCTATTTTTAATTTTTTGTCCATTTTGTCAGATTTCTAAATCGATTTGTCCTTTTCACCAGGAAATTTTGATTTTGGTCTTTTTAACCAATTTTGTGTAAATCATAAGCCTTTTTTTTTTCAAAAGAAAATTTCTTTACTGGCAAATAATGAGAAATTTATAGATAGTCGAAACAACCAAATGAATTTGACAATTCACTTATTCATATAACAAAAAAACAAACAACAAAAAAAACGTTCAGTATAAGACCTTCATGATAAAGTCGAAAATAGATTTTTGGCATGTCCAGGCTTAACTATAGTTTTCTTTACCGGTGAACATGCATATCCATCGATAATTTAACCAGAAGCGCAGAGGTAAGAGTCCAAGCCTTCAATTACCCGAGAGAACAGAGTTACATATTGAAAAGGAACTGGAGAATCCTTATTAATCAATTCATAATCCACAGTCCAGCTCACAATGCTTCCATAACCAATAGGCCTAACCTTAACCATAAGCGTTCCGTTAAACCTCTTGTAAACATTCATCAAGTCTCCTTCTATAACGCTGTGACATATCGTTCTTGCTTCATCGTTGTACGTCGTAGACTCCTTGACTCACAGTTCTTTGCCGTCTGGATGCACACAAACACAAATATCACTGTAAGGTAAAATTAAGCTGAGAGATATGAAGAGATTTAAGAATATAAATAGACAATTTTTGTATTGATGTAGATGTATTATGCATATTACCACAATGATAGCCCCATTCCTTGACACAACCGGAAGTAGTTCCATCTCCGTCAACAACTTTCACATACCTGAAAATATGAGGTATCGCTTTTGGAACGTCTACATGCTCCTTGTATACTTTGTAAAACCAATAGGCGTCGCAGTCAACATGTGATTCAGTCGTAAGTTTCCCAGCTAGAATTGAATTAGCATAAGAATGAGCCATTGCTGATTGTTGCCTTAGCGCTGAATATTTGGATGATTCTTTTTGTAATGAAAATTGCTGTTAGCTGAATGAGTTTATATAGGAACAACCAGCAATAAGTACAGGAATGAATTGATTAATCGATGGTGAAGGCCCAGTAACGAACAGCCTTAGGACAACAATCATTCAACATTTCAACTCATCAACTGTATCTGGAAAGAATAAGAGTTTTCTAGACAAGAAGACATTTCTTGAGATATTACTTATGATAAAGTGAGTTAACTTGGAACCACTGGTACTGTGATTTGATAAGATACTAGGCTAAAAAAAATCAAATGAGATACTAGGCTCCCAAAAATCAAATGTAGGCGCCGGAATTGGTAAAGAACTAGAGATTTACAACACTTTTCTAGGGTGATATACATCATTTTACGTCATGGTTCTCCAGGGTGAGTCTTAGATTTTGATATGTAGATCAAAAGTAAGAAGGATATCATTGGTTCCAGAGAATATTAAAATTAGTCGGTGGTAAATAAATAACCTAATTTGATTGGGGCCAAACATTTTAATTGGGGGCCAACAAATTTTATTTGCACCCCAATTATCGGTATTTATTAATCCGTATGAAACTACTATTTACCCTTACCTAAAACCAAACATTAAAAAATAAGTTAACCTTAATTAAAAACCTTAATTAGGCTTCTATTTTTCATCTTCCTCTCTCCTCCCGTTCTCTTCTCCACCACCACCATTAGAATTTTTCTTCAATTAGATTCATCGCGTAATCGTCGCCAAAAATCAAAACCCAAAAGCTATGTTTCCAATTAAAGATATGTGAACTTAAACCCACCTTGTATTCGTTAGTATCGAAATTTGAGTGTAAGAGTCGTTAGTATCGAAATGAAAACCCCTAACGACTTTTCATTTGCATGCGGATTCTATGAAAAATCGTTAGTGTATTAGGATGAAGATGACGACCTAATTCACTGCTTCAACATTTTTTGCCCTAGAATAGAGGCGTTACCGTATTAGGTTGAAAATGGCGACCTTGTTTGACGACCCTTTGTTATTGGTTAACGACTCTAGGTGAACATTATAAATGGTTGGTTAGGGTCGTGGATATATAATATCCCTATGACTACTCAAACACACAAAAACTTGCCTTTTTATACTGAGAGTTTGGATTCGAGAGTCTGGGTATTAAACTAATCAACTAACGACTCTAGTGAACATTATAAACGATCGTCATGGTTTAACACACCACCTTGGCGATTTTTCATCACCATTAAAAGTTGCGAGGTTAGAGTCGTAGCCATGTGTGTCCAACGGTATAACGACTCTTTAGGGTCGCTATTTCATGATACAACACCCGAGCTATAACGACCCTCACTGCTGAGTAGTTCCATAGTGACCATCAATCGACCCTTTGGAGCACCATTAAAGACAATTTCAAGAGTATATGAGGTTTACCTAATTGTTTTGAGTGCGGGTTCACTTGAATCACTCATTTCTAAAAACCCTAGTTTTTCCTCTCAAAACTACTCTTCTTCTTCTCAAAAAAAAAAAAAACCAAAACTAAAATTTCCCCAAATTTTAATCCCAAAACCTGATTTTTATCTAAACAAAATTATCACACTAATCAACTTAATTAAATCTTAAAACTAATCACCTCGGGGGCATTTTAGCCATTTAGAAACTATTTTTATAAGGGACCTAAATTAGAATTGGGTGACCTTTTTTGTCCTCTAGTGCTTGGCCCCCAATTAAAATGTTTGGCCCCCAATCAAATTAGGATAAATAACATTAAAAAACAAAAAAAAAAAACTGCATACCAAAATAAAATGGAATACATATCTAACGTGGTTCGGCTGGAATGACCTACATCCACGACAGAAACTCATTCGATGAATTTAAGTCTTTACAGTTACATTCAATTCTTATATAATAGAGTTTGTAAAGAACGCGCAATTGGGGATGAAAAAAGAACGTGAAATTGAGGGATATAAAAAAGAATTGGGGGATATTGATTACTTCTCCCAACCCATGGTGTCTACTAAGGGGTGGTTTTGGGGTGTCAAAATACTAAAATATCCTCCCTTCAAAATAAAAATTGAAAAACTTAAAATAAAAAAACAAAATCATATCCCCCATTTCCATCTCCACTTCTTATTAATCTCTTTCGGGGTTAGAGCTTTGAAACCCAAATATTCCCTATTCCCCTTTCAAATTCTAAACTCTCCCCACTCTCTTTCAAATTCTCTTCTCCTTCTCGCTAGGCTCCTCACTTTGGAAACGAATTATTTTTTTTAATTCGGAAGTGATGAAGATCAAGCTGCAAGTGATGAAGACCATGTCAGAATTGATGAAGACCATATGCGTAAACCGGTGCCCGACATGCTTAATTTAACTAACATTCAATGCCGTAACTAAGTACCGGCATGCTCAATAGAAATCTATCAATGCCGGTAGTCAAGTGAAAAAAAAGTTCAACTTCCTGGATACTTTGCATCATGTGCCGGCATAAAAATTAAAGCAACATACTATGCCGGAAACCGTTACCGGCATGCTCGAAATTAACTAATTGTGTCGGAAGTGGGTGACTAAAACCCAGAAAAATTCAAAACGATATTTTTTTACATCGTAGGAAGTGATGAAGACCATGCTTTAAATTGGTAAAGAACCATCATGGTAAAATGCGATGCTTGGTAACTAACATTCAATGCAGTAACTTCAAGTGCCCGGCGATGTCGATAGAAATCTATCAATGCGGTAGTCAAGTGAAAAAAAATTGAAGTTTTCCTGGATACTTTTCATCATGTACCGGCATAAAAATTTAAGCAACATACTATGCGGGCGGTGCGGCATGCTCTAAAATTGGATAAACTGTCTGGAAATGGACCTAGTTAGGAACAAAAAATAGTCATGGATGGTGGTTTTTAAACAAGGTAAAATCGTGAAACCCCAGTGACCTAGTGTTACCTGTAATACATTAACTAAGAGCATTTAACTTTCAGGTGTAAATAATTAATAGGGGTATTTTTTCAAAATGCAGTTAAGTTTCAACCAACGAACCTAATTCAAAAACCAAACCGCATCTGCGCGACCATGGCAACCATGCCAAACCAAGCCTGACATTGCGCACCATGGCAACCATGCTAAACCAAGCCGCATCGCTGCGACCATGGCAAATGGCAGCCATGCCATGAGCATGATACTGCGCACCATGGAAACCATGCCAAACCGAACGCATCTTTTGCGCACCATGGCAACCATGCCAAACCAAACCGCACTACTGCGCACCATGGCAACCATGCCAAACCAAGCGACTCATGCACCATGGCAACCATGCCAAACCAAGCCGCCACTCTGCACCATGGTAACAGCGCCAAATTCGAGTAGCTATGGCTTATTTGCCCCAACATAGCGCCCTAGGTTTAAGACTTGCAAACAGTCAACATGGCCGCATGTACCATTGGCACATGCCAGCACATGCCGCAAGCCATATTTCCAAGCCGCACCACTGCGCACCATGGCAACAACGCCCAAATTCCAAGCCGTATGCCTCGGGCCCCACGCCCAACATAGCGACCCTAGGTTTGCAAGACTTACAACTAGGTCAAAATGACCGCACGTGTCATTGGCACATGCCAACACGCACGCAAGCCATAATTCCAAGCGTATGCCTTTGGCCCACGCTGCAAGCTTATGGCGCCCCCAGGCTTTCCAAGACTTGCAACTAGGTCGACATGAGCGCACGTGCCATTGGCACATGCCAACACGATGTCGCAAGCCATAATTACAAGCCGTTATGCCTTTGGCCCACACCAAACATAGCGCCCCTAGGCGTGCAAAACATGCAACTAGGTCAACATGGCCCGTACGTGCCAATGGCACATACCAACATGCTCGCTAGCTAGCTTCCCTATCAAGATCACGGCCACTGACGGCCGCATGCCATTGGCACATGCCAACATGCTTTCGCTAGCTTCTTCCCTATCAAGGTCACGGCCCTAACGGCCCCGCATGCCATTGGCACATGCCAACATGCTCAGCTAGCCCAGCTTCCCTATCAAGGTCACGACCCTAATGGCCGTACCATTGGAACATGCTGACATGCTCGCTAGTAGCTTCCCTACTCAGGTCACGGCCCTAATGGCCCCGCATGCCAATGGCCCCGCATACCATTGGCACATGCCAACATGCTTGCTAGCTAGTTTCCCTATCACGGCCCTAACGGCCCCGCATGCCATTGGCACATGCCAACATGCTCGTAGCTAGCTTCCCTATCAAGGTCACGGCCCAATGGCCCCAGATGCCATTGGCACATGCCAACATGTTTGCTAGCTAGTTTCCTTATCACGGCCCTAACTTGACCACGCATGCCATTGGTACATGCCAACATGCTCTAGGCGGTTTCCCTATCAAGGTCACGGCCCTAATGGCCACGCATGCCATTGGCACATGCCAAACGCACACGGTTGGTAGCCTAACTTGCAAACCGGTGCAACCTACCACCAAGGCATTCAAGCACATGCCATTGGCACATGCCAAACGCACACGCCGGTAGCTAACTTGCAAACCGTGCAACCTACCACCAAGGCATTCCGCACATGCCATTGGACATGCCAAACGTGACCGCATTTGGTAGCCTAACTTGCAAACTAGTGTAACCTACCACCAAGGCATTCCGCACATGCCAAACGCATTAATGCTGGTGGCCAAAACTTGCAACCTACCACCAAGGCATTCCGCACATGCCACACGCGCCACTAAGCGGCGCCACTTGCACTCAAGATGCAACCAACACTTTAGACATCAACACAACTGGGGATGCTTCTTTAGGGTTTTGGTTTGGCGGTCACCGGCATGCGGCGTACACTACGCTCACATTAGAAAAGCGTGAAAAGAATAAAGCGGTCAAATAAAAGAGGAAATAATGGTGAAAACGTTTTCACCCATTAAACCATCTTGAGGTTACCACCTCCTCCCATTATTTCACCCTTTACTCTCTTCCTTCATGAGGCGAGTGCACGTTTCAATCTCGACTTGTATAAATAGGTCTTACCTATTTCCACCACATAACGGGTCTCGGTCGGGAGAAATATACTACACTTACACTCTCGTAAAGGCAACTTTGCAAGCTCTCCCAAAAGCTTCTATCTCTTGCAAGCTTCCTAAGCTTTCACCTTACATACAAGTCGAGATACTACTTCCCTCCCAACACCTTTCTTTGCTTCCCTCCCCAAATCAACCCTTCTCCTCCACTTTGTGACCAAAGCAAAGTCCGGGCGGCCATTTCTTGGTTTAGGCCGGACTTGTGATCGATCTCTCGAATCTACAAAGTGCTCACGCGGTCACATTTGTTTAGGGTTTGAATCAATTTCTCACTCACCCACCAAATTACAGATCCTCAGCGAAACGATTTTCACCCATAAACAATAGGTTTGAAGATTTCAGCAAAATGGAAAGGCATGGTTTTTAGGTTTAATACAATGCCTAGGCACCGAGCTATTTCAACAACAACAATGGTGGATTCAAAGAAAAAAATAAAATTTTCAACCTCTTAGCAGCAATTCTCTCTTCACAATCATCCTCCACTTTCACCAAAAAGTTCCCTCTCAAATTTTTTTTTCCATCTTTCTACTCTCATCTCATTCACCCAAATACAAATACACACTAATCATTTAACAAATACTTAAGATTTTTACCAATTATTATTAACCACTAAACTTGATCGGTGAGGGTAGATTAGGATTTTAAAAAATACTTAGATAAGGGTGACCCCTTAATTGATATCTGATCCAGTTTTGTCCTTTTCTTATATCCCCCAATTCCTTTTTATATCCCCCAATTTCGCGTTCTATAATACACAAATCTTATCCTTATATATATAATAGAGTATGTGTTTCACTCTTGTTTGTGAGCTGATTGATTGTGATGAAGAAGAAGGGAAATGGAACATGAGTAAGTTGAAACTCTGCTTCCAAACAGAAGTGGTGGAAATGGTCAGTAAAATAAGCATCTTTAAGGATAGAGAGGATCAACTGATTTGGAAGTTGGAGGCTAAGGGTAAGTTCACTACTAAATCCCTTTATAACCAAATTGTTATAACAGGGTCAACAAGTACAACAACATGAAACAGAAACCTGGAGAAAGGTATAGAATTTGAACGCATTGGCAAGAATAAAAACGTTTCTATGGAAATGTCTCCACCAGATCTTGCCGCTCAATGAAAGAATTGGAAGAATTGTCCCAAACATAAACAAGTTGTGCCTAATGTGTGAACAACATGAGGAAACTCTAAACCATATTTTTATGTTTTTTGAATTTACCTTAAACATTTTCAATAGCATTGGCTTTAATACTGACTTTGTTTTCAAAAATCAGGTGCATTTCTTGGAATGGGTTAACAACTGGTTTACTAGAGCCGATACCAAGGAGAAGAGAATCCTCAGCGGCAGAGACTATGGCCACTATAATGTGGGGGATTTGGAAAACTAGATGTGATCTAGTGTTTAGGAAAGACAAACCAAATGTAGCTAGAACTAAGTATAATATCACTACCTTAGTTAAAAATAATGATAGATGCATTAGGTATCTACACAATGAGGAGGAGATTACCATCTCTAACTCGGACTACATGATAAACCCACCCATTGTAACAATGAAAATTAATGTTGTTGTGGTTTGTGATTTGACCAACAATATTTATGGCATTTCTCTGACTACTTCTGACCATACAGGGGCTATCTCAGGAGCGAAGTGTGTTCATGCAGCAGGAAATGGCCGAGAAGAGCTAGAAGGCCATGCGGAGTCACAAACGATCAAGTGAGCATGAGATTTGAACATTCAGATGGTCCAAATCTTGGGTGATGACTTGAAAGTTCTTGAACCTACTCGGAAAGAAGTTAACAAGTTTGCAAAAGCTCCAATCAGGTTGCAGGAAGGATACAACTTAAACTTTCGCTTATGTATGAAGGGTATCAAAACTCTTACTATGATTCCTACTTTTGAAAATAGTGCTGCGAGGAATCTAGATGTTGTTAGTTTGTCGGAAGGTCTGTCTAGTAGCTTGGATGACAATTCTTTTTTGAACTTTATGAACCAAAGTCAGGGAATGCAAGATCATTATCAGGTCTCTATATAATTTCAGGGGTCCCTGTTTTCTTATTAAAAAAAAAAAGACTAGGTAATTCATTAATCTTTGGATAACTGTTTACATAATTGGGTCGACCGACCGGAGGGCACGAAGGGAGGGAGTCCCTATTATGGCAACTTTATTGTAAAATGAAGCCTAACACAAATGTGCAATTTGATAAAAAGATTGGAAATGGTTATTATTATCAAAATCGAAAATACTCCTCCATTTAAGTCCAAATGTTAACTCTTTATATATCCTATTTTTTCATGGGTGTAATTGGCAAGAAAAATTTCAATTAACACATCTAAAAATACGTTCCTTGGAATTTAAAAAAAATATTATTTCATTGGAAAGATTTTAAAGAGATCTACACAATGATTAAAAACAACAATATTAAATTTAGAGTTTTAAAAAAATTTCAGAGGTGTTTATCCTTTTAGGCATAATTTTCGAAAATTGTATAATGTGTATATGCCTCAGAAATAACAATCTAACAAGAAATGGATGTATAACGCTGTTTATGGGTGAAAATCGTTTCTGCTGATTTCGGTAATTTCGGTGGGTGAGTGAGAAATTGATTCAAACCCTAAACAAATGTGCTGCACGTGAGCACTTTGTAGATTCGAGAGATCGATCTGTACAAGTCCGACCTAAACCAAGAAATGGCCGTTCCAGACTTGCTTCGGTCACAAAGTGGAGGAGAAGGGTTGATTTGGGGGAGGGAAGCAAAGAAAGGTGTTGAGGAGAGTAGTATCTCGACTTGTATCAGAAAGTGAAAGCTTAGGAAGCTTGCAAGAGATAGAAGCTTTTTGGGAGAGCTTGCAAAGTTGCCTTTTACGAGAGTGTAAGTGTAGTATATTTCTCCTGACCGAGACTTGTTGTCGGGTGGAAATAGGTAAGACCAATTTATACAAGTCGAGATTGAAACGTACCCTGGCCTCATGAAGGAAGAGAGTAAAGGGTGAAATAATGGGGGGAGGTGGTAACCGCATGGTTTAATGGCGAAAACGTTTTCACCATTATTTCCTCTTTTATTTGACCGCTTTATTCCTTTTCACGCTTTCTTAATGTGAGCGTAGTGTACGCTGCATGTTGTGACCGCCAAACCAAAACCCTAAAGAAGCATCCCCCAGTTTGTGTCGATGTCTCGAGTGTTGGTTGCATCTTGAGTGCAAGTGGCGCTGCTAGTGGCGCGTGTGGCATGTGCCAATGGCATGTGCGGAATGCCTTGGTGGTAGGTTGCACGGTTTTCAAGTTAGGTTACCAGCGTGTGTGTTTGGCATGTGCCAATGGCATGTGCGGAATGCCTTGGTGGTAGGTTGCACGGTTTGCAAGCTAGGCTACCAGCGTGTGTGTTTGGCATGTGTGGAATGCCTTGGTGGTAGGTTGCATGGTTTGCAACTTAGGTTACCAGCGTGTGTGTTTGGCATGTGCCAATGGCATGTGCGGAATGCCTTGGTGGTAGGTTGCACGGTTTGCAAGTTAGGCTACCAGCGTGTGTGTTTGACATGTGCCAATGCCGCGTGCGGCCGTGTTGACCTAGTTGCAAGTCTTGCAAACCTAGGGCGCTATGTTTGGTGTGGGCCCAAGGCATAGCGGCTTGGAAATATGGCTTGCGACACGTGTTGGCATGTGCCAATGGCGCGTGCGGCCATGTTGACCTAGTTGCAAGTCTTGCAAACCTAGGGCGCTATGTTGGGCGTGGGCCAAAGGCATAGCGGCTTGGAAATATGGCTTGCGACACGCGTTGGCATGTGCCAATGGCACGTGCGGCCATGTTGACCTAGTTGCAAGTCTTGCAAACCTAGGGCGCTATGTTTGGCGTGGGCCAAAGGCATAGCGGCTCGGAAATATGGCTTGCGACACGCGTTGGCATGTGCCATTGGCACGTGCGGCCATGTTGACCTAGTTGCAAGTCTTGCAAACCTAGGGCGCTATGTTTGGCGTGGGCCAAAGGCATAGCGGCTCGGAAATATGGCTTGCGACACGCGTTGGCATGTGCCAATGGCACGTGCGGCCATGTTGACCTAGTTGCAAGTCTTGCAAACCTAGGGCGCTATGTTGGGCATGGGCCAAAGGCATAGCGGCTTGGAAATATGGCTTGCGACACGCGTTGGCATGTGCCAATGGCACGTGCGGCCATCTTGACCTAGTTGCAAGTCTTGCAAACCTAGGGCGCTATGTTTGGCGTGGGCCCAAGGCATAGCGGCTTAGAAATATGGCTTGCGGCACGTGTTGGCATGTGCCAATGGCATGTGCGGCCATGTTGACCTAGTTGCAAGTCTTGCAAACCTAGGGCGCTATGTTTGGCATTGGCCCAAGGCATAGCGGCTTGGAAATATGGCTTGCGACACGCGTTGGCATGTGCCAATGGCACGTGCGGCCATGTTGACCTAGTTGCAAGTCTTGCAAACCTAGGGCGCTATGTTTGGCGTGGGCCCAAGGCATAGCGGCTTGGAAATATGGCTTGCGACACGCGTTGGCATGTGCCAATAGCACGTGCGGCCATGTTGACCTGGTTGCAAGTCTTGCAAACCTAGGGCGCTATGTTGGGCGTGGGCCAAAGGTATAGCGGCTTGGAAATATGGCTTGCGACACGCGTTTGGCATGTGCCAATGGCACGTGCGGCCATGTTGACCTAGTTGCAAGTCATTCCAAACCTAGGGCGCTATGTTTGGCGTGGGCCAAACATAGCGGCTTGGAAATATGGCTTGCGACACGCGTTGGCATGTGCCAATAGCACGTGCGGCCATGTTGACCTGGTTGCAAGTCTTGCAAACCTAGGGCGCTATGTTTGGCGTGGGCCAAAGGCATAGCGGCTTGGAAATATGGCTTGCGACACGTGTTGGCATGTACCAATGGCACGTGCGGCCATGTTGACCTAGTTGCAAGTCTTGCAAACCTAGGGCGCTATGTTGGTCGTGGGCCAAAGGCATAGCGGCTTGGAATTTGGCGTTGTTGCCATGGTGCGCAGAGTGCGGCTTGGTTTGGCATGGTTGCCATGGTGCGCGATATGCGGCTTGGTTTGGCATGGTTGCCATGGTGCGCGAGAGTGCGGCTTGGTTTGGCATGGTTGCCATGGTGCGTGATGTATGCGGCTTGGTTTGGCATGGTTGCCATGGTGCGCGAGTGCGGCTTGGTTTTGGCATGGTTGCCATGGTGCGCGGAGAGTGCGGCTTGGTTTGGCATGGTTGCCATGGTGCGCGAGAGTGCGGCTTGGTTTGGCATGGTTGCCATGGTGCGCTGATATGCGGCTTGGTTTGGCATGGTTGCCATGGTGCGGTATGCGGCTTGGTTTTGGAATTAGGGTTCTGTGTTGAAAACCCTAATTTGGTATTTTGAAAAAATACCCCTATTAATTATTTGCACCTAAGTTAAATGCTCTTAGTTAATGTGTTGCGGGTAACACTAGGTCATGGGGTTTTACGATTTTTCCCCTTGTCTAAAAACCACCATCAACAAACGCGTATGCAATTAGCGGTGTTTTGTTTTTCTTCGGTCGGCCCTCCCCACCGTGGCAGCTGTGTTCTAGTTATCTGTCTATATAATTTGTGGAAAAGTCAACCCTCGAGCAGCAGCTGATAAGCATGTAAGTGCTACATTTTATACCCATATTTATATTAGCTAGGAATCGATTTTATGTCTAATAAAATTATTTTGAGTCATTTGTAGGAAATACAAGCAAGTTCAATTACCCGGAGAATAAGTGGCTAAATCTGAAACTAAATGGCGTGTTGCAGCAAAATTCACCAAATGTGGTTGACCTGGTATTTCTATATATCAGCGACCACTCAAGTTAGTCATGGCAAATGAAGAGGAGCTTAACGGTTGCGACTATGGGCTGCCAAATCAACAACTTATGTACTGGTACCTCTAAACCATTACATGGCCAGAGAGAGGATCGAATGAGTCAAAGGATATTTCTTGCTCAAATATGTGCATTTCACTAGGAGTTTCAACGTCATGTGTCCAACCATCTCACCACACCTAGGTGGCAGTGTATGGAGAAGGCATGCGGCACTACTATGTATATATTCATGGAGAAGGCATGCGGCTACCTACTCGTGATTCTAAACATGTATATATTCATGGAGTTGGTTGATCTTCGCAACATCAGGTTATGGGAAAATCATTTATGGTGTCGTCTGTTGGTGTTGAATCAGTGGTACATCTCCGTTAACTTACGACGAGAGCAGGTGCAAGGCCGAATTGATTCTCAGTGGAGAAGTGGTGGTCTGAATTGATGGTTTAAATGGTCTGTATGGATGGGTATTGTCTCGGATTTGTATTACAGTAGAAGAGCTTGCTGCCGGTGATTGTAGCCGTATTATCCTTATTAATGGAAGGCAGTGGTGGACCGGTGGTGTTGTTAGCTATTCGAGGAGCTGCCTCAGATAATTGCAGGTAGTGGTGGTCGTAGGCATAGAAAGATGGTATTGTTCACTGTGTTAGAATACGGGCATCCAACTCAAAACCAATTGGCAATGAGTGGAGAGGCTCTAAGAGATTATAAACCGCAGGATCTTAGATAACCCAACAATGTAGGACAAATAATCTCAACACGCCCCCTCATGTGTAGCCTCGTTGGGTCTAACACGTGGACAATAAATCGGGTAATGGGAGTAAATGTGCGGTCAAATGACTCGACACAAATAGCCTGCTCTGATACCATGTTAGAATACGGGCATCAAACTCAAAACCAATTGGCAATGAGTGGAGAGGCCCTAAGAGATTATAAACTGCAGGATCTTAGATAACCCAACAATGTGGGACTAATAATCTCAACACACTGAACTGAGCTCGAGAAAAGACTGGAAGTACTAGGTTTAGTTAGACAGCAAACATGAACGATAGAGTTGGGGTTTTGTTGTGGAACTCAAATGGCTTTATTGGTGATGAAATGCTCGCTATGATGGGAAGAATTTGAAGGATTGGAAGCCAAGAACAATACAGAGTTTGTGGAGTTACATTTGCTGAAGGAAATGGACTGAATTCTAGCCGAAAAACCGAAATGATTGTGTTGCTATCGTTCTTGGGTTTGGTCCGAAATGGTGATCCTCGTTGTGAGTCGTAGATGGACAGTGAAGGAAGGTGGTTAGTCTGGCGATGAGAGTAATTCGATTGAGGAGATATTGGGATATGAAACTGGTCGTGGTCAGTTAGACGTAAGTGAAGAAGAAAGAATGGAGATGGAGAACGATGGTGCTGCTTGTGATGGCGTAAGTATCATGAGGTTGTTTCGATGGTGCGGTCGAGAAGAGTGGACGATAGGTTATTATCGAGTTGAAAGAGAGCTTGGACGTGAATGAGATGTTTTGCATCCACTGCAGCAACAATAACAGTTAAAATTAGAATAAGAGGTATTCATTGATTTCAATGGATGAATCGAATGCTGGAAGTGATGGGTTTTCACCCAAATGGTGTTCGATATGAATATTGCAGCTATAGGCGGCGTCTCTGATGTTTGCTGGGAATTCAGGTGAAACGTTTGGTGCAGCTACTGGCGAGGTTGAATGAAGGTGTTAGAAGGCATGATAAGCTGGAATGGCTGAGCAATGGGGCAATCGGCGCAAGGCAGTGAAGGAAATTGCTATGGATGATGAGTTTGTTTGAAAGAACGGTGTAACTACCGAAAATCCGATAGTTACACCCGATGAGATGATAATAACAAAAATCCTAAGTCATGAGGATCAACTTTGACATTAATAAGATTATACACCACTTGACGCTAGTAGGACCTTTTTCAAATACTTTGTATTGAATATATGTAACTCTTACAATGATTACAAAGGTGTTGATCAGCTAATAATGGAAGAAACAAAGCTTGCAATGAACTCTAATGGCTTTTCTCTTTTCTCTATGAGTGTTCTTGATTCTCTTAATTGACTAAATTATCTTCTAGCAACCTTCCTCTCTCTTCATTATTTGAATCCTTATATAGGAAAATACATTAGTAGATGACAACCGATGATCACATGCAAAATCTCTGTGCTGATCTTATATCAGTTTGTCTCATTCGCCAGGCTCTGGGAAGTTGTTATCGTCTTCTCGCATTGCTACTTCGCACATGACTTGGTAAGTGTCGCCTTGCATCAATCGCGGGACTCCTCTTCGTATGTCTTCTTTTCCATCGCATGATTACTCTTCGCCAAATTTCTTTCCTCTTCGTGCTAATGGTGGTCTTAGTTGAGGCAAGATTATGGATTAGCTATGTGCGATATTTCGCCCTACAAACGGAAATGGGTTTGAATTGGCTAGCCGTGGGTTCAATGGTTGTATAAGGGGAGTATTTGGCAGTTTTTATACGCTCGGTTAAGGTGTTGTGACATGCTAGCTGTGACCGGAGTTTTGGAAGGAGTTGAAATATAGAAGTTGCATTTTGTTTAGTGGACTGGGCCTAGGACACCTGCTAGGTCTTAGTTGGATTTCTCCGGAGTACCTATATAAATACAAAATAGAGTTTCGATAAAGGGGGACGCCGGCCACTGATACGATGATTAGAAGAACATTGTTGCGGCCGCAGACTGAAAAGAGAAGACGTTGAAGTCTCATAAGGAGGGGACAAAGACTGATCTTATCGTGGTGACGGCACAATTATTATTGATTTATCTTTCTTATCTCTTGATTATTATTTTTATGGGTTTTAAGAAATGCATTTTTATGTATTGCTAAATTATATAACTAGGGTTCTATGGTTGCAACTATATGGGGTATTAGGCTATTTTAAAGAGATATTTTGTAAAAGGGTCGTAAGTTTATGGTCTAATTAGGGTATGGGTCGTAGAACATGTTGTTGATGCGTTAGGGTCGTAGACTAAAGTTGACCGTCCAACTTGTTTACTGAAATACCCTTATAAAATAGGCATATGACATTAATATCCTAACCCAAGTTAAATGGTTAACCATAGCAACAAAGACATTTCATTAAAGATTGAAAATATCGAATACTTAAACTGTCAAATGCTAGTCAATTGACAGTCAATGTCTTTTGTCGATAGATGAATTTCAACTAACGGTTTTCTAACGGTATTTGGTTAGTCTACGGCCCTAATACATCAACGACATGTTTTACGACCTAGACCCTAATTAGACGATAAACTTACGACCCTTTTACAAATATCTCTATTTTAAATTGAATGATATAGCAAAAGACCATTATGATTTGAATAGATTAATTATGAATATTGTTTATTGATTTATTGAAGAAATGTATTGTTGCTTCATCGGTTTTAAAAACCTATGTGTGTAATTGATAATTTTACAAATATGTTTGTCTTGTTATTTGATGATCCATGCTTCATTAAAACCTTTGATGAGTTATACTTAGAAAATCAAAATAATATTTGTGAACCTGTATTTAGTTTCGTATAACTTCTTCGCTAATGAAATTTGATGGTGCTGGCTTGGGTGTAGTCTTTTGATGTGCCATGCTTAGGGTGTCCCAGCGATATTTGCGACTCTAATACATATAATAGGTGATGTCGATAGAACGAACAATAAACATATATTTTATAATTATGTGTCATTTCCACCGCTCCTTGTGGGTTCGACCCGTAGTTACCTCTGTCTACTAGTTAGACACCGTGTGATTGCGGTTATAACATATAGGGTTTCTCGAAATCCTATCAGTAGCCTGTTTTTATATCCTCGAGAAGTAGTTAGTCCTCATATATCCCTTTCTTTTAGGCACGTATCACTAGGACTTTAGAGAACTCTAATTTTGGGAGTCCATACTCTGAAACCTTAATCATCCTTGGTAAAGTAATGAATATAAAACTTACCGTCCAAGCACAACTCAGACCATAAAATAACGTGCTCTTGTGACGTGTTGTGTTATGCTGGAGATAAATACGTGCCATCTTGTGTCGTGCTAGTAACATGTGGTGTTGTGATGTGCCGGAAAAATAAACATGTTGTGACGTGCCGTGTTGGGTCGGACACATTTATTTTATGTTAAAGCAAATATTTTTCAGATATTTAGGTATTTTATGAGTTGGTATAAAAATTAGTTAATATAACGATGACCAAATGTCAAAAATTGGCTAGAATAAAGATTCTCTTGGGGAATATACATGAAATGTGATATATTTTGTACTTTTTTATGCATATTATGAGGTACTTTCTTAAAGTGTTGTGATGTGTTATGTGCTTATCCGTGCCGCGTGTTGTGTTGTTCCACTGTGCCAATTACACTACCCGGCACAGCCCACGAGACTTACATGCTAGGCCACGCTGGGCTATATCACGTGCTATGTTGGGCTGTATTGAAGACGTGCTGGGATGGACTGTGCTCGTGTTGACACGGCCCAATTTACACCTGCCTTACTATCGGTTTTTGGATCAAATCTCACGCCCTATATGATTCCGAGGAATTACAGTTTAAGGTCATGAAAATCAACATCCCATTACTTTTAACACTGTAACAAAGAGACACACGAAAATTAAATTGCTCTAACAATTCAAAAGATAACCATAGATAATCTATTCATATGCCTCAATTATTATGAACCAAAACACACATACATGCAAGCAACAACCTTAATTAGCTTCAAAAAAAAAAAAACAACCTTAATTAGGTAGGGAACAGATTTTTTAGCAAGTCCATACTTATATATAGTCTCCGTTACTACACACACGATATGCAGGACACTGAGATTCGTGGTTACTTATATATTGGGGGACATATCCATCGATCAGTTAATCAGAAGCGATGAGGTGAGAGTTCAAGTCTTCGATGACCTTTTGGAAGAAAGCTAGATAAGGAATAGGAACTGGAGAATCCTCATTAAGCTTCTCATAATCTATAGTCCACTTCACAATGCTTCCATGTCCATCAGCTTTTGGATTAACTACAAGTGTTGCATCGAACTTCTTGTAATCATTCATCAAGTCTCCTCCTACTGCCATATGATGTATGGTCCTTGTTTCATCGTCATAGGTTGTTTTCTCTTTGACAATCAGTGATTTACCCTCTGTATGCACAAAAAGAATAAAGAATCAATGATTTAAGCTCAAGCACGTACGATACAAAGAGATAAAGAATAAAAATAAGACAAATTTTGTGTTTTGATACCATGCTCATAACCCCATTCCTTGACACAACCAGAAGTAATTCCATGTCCCTCGACAACTTTGACGCTGGTGTAAAGATGAGGTACTGCTTTCGGAACATCTTCATGGTGCTTAAATATTTTGTAATACTTGTCTGCGTTGCAATGAACCTCCGATTCAGTCACAAGTCTCCCAACGAGACCCGAAATACCATGAGGATGAGCCATTGGTGATAGTTGTTCCTAATTGTTTCCTTGGCTAGATATTAAGCTGATGTTTTGAAACTGATGCAAGTGATCTTGTTATTTGAGTGAGTTTATATAGGTCCAACCAGAAACTACTGGAATTTAAAGGGTGATGACTCATGACTCAATAATGTGCTTTATTTAGTATTTTAAGCGACAATTATTTAACCTCATCCGTAAAGATGAAGAGATTTTCAGACAAGAAAAGATTTCGTGAGATTCTAGTTCCAAGTCGACCTTTAACCACTCCACTAGCATTAATTGTGATGAGATACTTGCTTGGGTTCACCCTACTACTTGGGTTCCAAAGGTGTCGGCCTCTAATTAAACCATCGGAAAATGCTTTCAAACCTAAAATGAATTATGTTTACAAAGGATTGATATCCAGAGATAGTTGATTGTATATGCATCAAAAATTCTGCCTTTCCCTTGAGCTAGCTTAATTCGTGCGATATGAACAACTAATATTTTCCGAATGTTATAATACGTTAAAAGCTCAAAACCGTACCCCTAAACCTGAAGGATAGCCTTAGGACGACGGTGTTTTAATACAGTGGCCGGGTAAGTAAGAACTATTTAAGTGCTAGAGCCTGGAAGACCTCTTACGTAGTAGATGGATTTTGTCTTAAAGCTTAATATGGCTGGGTAATTAATATTTCAGTAATCCAGAGAAGGTGGTTAAACTTCTTTATCTAACACTCGCACTCTTTCAACCCTCATGTGAAGATACACTTTGTCGGTACATACCATTTGATATTAATCTGAATGAACAGATGAGTACGTAATTCTTAAAGCGCAGATTTAAACTTCGGGTTTCAAATATGATATGAAAGCTAGATTATTATTATTATTTTTTAATATATATATTTTTCTCTAATAGAAATATGAAAGTCAGGCTAGGATCGCAGCACCTAGTTTAAAATTTGATCATACTTCTTGGATCTCACTCTTGAAAGTCGGTGAAACTGAAACATGCTGATTTATGGATATATTGGGGAATTCTTCATCGTGAGGTATGTGACATGAATCCAAAAACGTAAATATGGTCAATTACTATGCACACATTGACATGAGGGGCCGGTTTCTAGAACTAGAGATAATGTTTCCTCTATTGCAGAAGATGAAGAGTGGGTCTATGTGCTTAATTTTTCAAAAAGCAAGAAGAAGCAGAAGAAGATAACTTAAATTATTTGGTGCAGTTGGGTGGGAGTAGTTCAGTTTGTTGGGAGTTACGCTTGAATAAATATGGCAAGTACGTACAGCACCCATAATCATTGAATGTTGGTACATTTTCTTTGTATGAACTTGAAGTTGCGTAATGATTCACACGACGGAACTGGAATCGAAATGATTCACGAGTTGAAATGACTAGAAAGCATGTGGGGATGGATTTTTTTTCCCCCCTCTTCTTCAAGGGTTTCAGTGTCCAGTACAGTGGTAATAGTGACCAAACTAGAGTGTGGCTGGGAGTACACGACTAAGTTCCTCTATTTCATCTGATATTTTCTATAGGGTGGTAATTGTAATTGCTGATTGCGATTACTATTAGGATGGTAAGTTCGATCACCAATGGAGCCAATTTAGCTGGGTGGGAGAGCTCAAGGGAGTAGGACTTCACTGTGTGTTGTATCTGAAAAACCTCGGTTTGGAATCATTTTTTGGGGACCATGGTTTTTTTTTTTGGGACCATGGTTTTTTAGTTATAAGTTCGGTTAGTTGCAAAAAACCTTTCCCAATGTTCGGTTAGTTGCAAAAACATTTCTCAACCGAACATAAGTTCGGTTAGTTGCAAAAACATTTCTCAACCGAACATAAGTTCGGTTAGTTGCAAGAAACATTTACCAACCGAACTTGTAAGTTCGGTTAGTTGCAAAAAACATTTCCAGGTCAGTTCGGTTAGTTGCAAAAAACATTTCCCAACCTAACATAAGTTCGGTTAGTTAATAAAAAACATTTCCAACCAGAACAATAGTTCGGTTTAGTTGCAAAAACATTTCCCAACCGAACAATAGTTCGGTTTAGTCGCAAAAAATATTTCTCAACCGAACTTAAGTTCGGTTACGTCGCAAAAAATATTTCCTAACCGAACACATTAGTCCCAAAAAAAACCATGGTCCCCAAAAAAAAAACCATAGTCCCCGAAAAACGATTGTATAAAAACAGGATAATCTTTCAAATTGGGATTTTTCTTGGACTTGGGCTTTTGAGGCCTGTATTACCAATCAAAACCCTGGCCATTGTTTTTTGAGCAGCCAACCTTAACCAGGAAACAAATAATTAAAGAAGTAAAAATGAAGAGAAATAAAGAAGGAAAAATGAAGAGATGTTGCATATCCGTTTTTTCCATGTAGTATGGAAGAAAAGAAGAAGAACAAGCACTACAATAAACAAGATGCAGTAGTTTGTTGTCACACGCTCATTTAACGCCTAAAATTTTCAAGGGACATGACCGGCAATACTATGTGGTTCAGTGAATCAACTTCACCCACAAGTACTAAGAGAACTTAAAGTTTTTTTCCTTTCTTTCTTGCATACTTGCATCAAAGTATGCATTTGCCTTCACTCTTAAGGAAATACGCAACGAAAGTCTTCATTTTCTTTCTCTCTAACTCTTTCTGCCCCATAAGCATAAGAGGTTTGCCATGCATCATGATCAACTCACAAAATCAGCAACATAATAAACATAAAGACATGACATTATCCTCTTGGTGATACCTTATTCTCTCAAACAATGAGACTAACTCTCTTCTATGTATCCTACTGATTTTCTAATGTCTCTACACTATTTATACAGTGGTTACAATGGCCAAAACCGTGATTAGACATGTGTCCTATATAAGGTAGTTTCCATAACTGCCTACATTGCTTTTCAACTGCTAACTTTTGTGTTGTCTAGAAAATTGATGCCACATCTGTTCTTGGTGGTTATAAACACTCCCACATGGTTATAAACTCCTTCTATAACCATTCTACATTGTATCGCGTCATTGGCATGCTTGTGAATCCCGGAACCAACTCCTAACCGTCACTTGAGTTGTATTGCACAACTATTGCCCTTTACTGAGTCGATCTTGATCCAATACTCAGCCGTCTTGGCCCTGCATACTTCTTGCTCTAAGAAAATGCACGGAAAATCCTTGTGCTTCAATCATCAAGGCCAATTCCTTAAGCTCATTCTTGGTGCTCATGCGTCATATGCTTCACTTAGCTAATTTGCTTGACAATAACAATGCCACTCTTGCATTGTTAGCTTGTTTGCACTGTTCAAGCTTTGGCCAGCCTTAAACTAATTCCATAGACCAACTCTTGGCATGTTCTACCTTCTTGTATCATCTTTGAGTTTGGGCCAACTCAATTCCATGGATATGCCTTAATGCCAACATCGCATGTTGCGTCTTGTCACTTTGGCCATGTCTTTCCTTTCCCTCAATGAAGCTTCATTGTGTCGTCCAATAAGCTTCATTACTTAGCCAAATGGCCTTACAGTGTAGCGCCACCTTTGCGCTCCACTAGCCCTGCAGAATTTTGCCATTCTTAGCACTTGACAGTCTATGCAGTGTCGCGCAATAATTGTCAGACACTGACTAAAACTACCGTCTGTAACAGAAGATGGATTTTTAGTAGGAGGAGGTAGACAGGATCGTATATGCACTATAAATGGAATGGTTTGTTTTAGTGATGAAGGTAGATATCGTTTTTTGTTTATACAACATCCGCACAAGGGAAATAACACCACCGATAAAATAAGCAGTCATATGACATTGTTTTTTTATGTCTTTGAATCCTTAATGGATTCCTTTATTTCTTCTTATTCTCTTCTGTTGTAACTTGACAGCTTTGAAAATTAATTTAAGTTGTTTGTTTAGATAAAAATAAAATGTCATGTTTGACTCTTTTGGGGCATGAAGTTGGATTTGATCCTGCAACTGAGAAATACAAGGTGATTGCTTTGTAGGATTTATCTAGTTATAACCATGAGACTCATGTTGAAGCAAAGAATTGTCTCGTTCGGGAGGTCTTAACTGTAAGAAAATATTAATGGAAACAAATCAATCTCGTTATATTATTATTTTTGAAGCATATGTCACTAATTCATTTATTGGATGATACAAAACAAACCACACATTCATGCAATATGTATAAGCCTTGATGATAAGGTCGAAGATAGATTCTTGGCAAGTCCACGCTTATATATAGTTTTTATTACACACACAGGACACACAATATGCAAAAGTCATCCATAATTTAACCAGAAGCGCAGAGGTAAGAGTCTAAGCCTTCAATGACCCGAGCGAAGAGAGCTAGATAAGGAATAGGGATTGGAGAATCCTTATTAATCTTCTCATAATCCACAGTCCAACTCACAATGCTTCCATCACCACAAGGCTTTGGATTAACCACAAGAATTGCATAGAATTTCTTGTATTCATTTCCTAGGTCTCCTCCTACTACGCAGTGACATATCGTCCTTGTTTCATCGGTGTATGTCGTTTTCTCCTTGACAATCAGTTCCTTACCCTCTGGGTGCAAACACACATAATCGTAAGTAAATTTAAGCTTACAATATGAAGAGAATGAGAATATTAATAAGACAATTTTTGTGTATTGGTAAAGATTGATTTATTTATGCATACCACAATGATAGCCCCATTCCTTGATACAACCGGAAGTAGTTCCATCTCCCTCAACAACTTTCACGCACTTGTAAATATGCGGTATCGCTTTCGGAACGTCTACATGCTGCTTAAATATTGTGTAAAAATCGTCAGCGCCGCAGTTAACATTTAATTCAGTCACAAGTTTCCCAGCTAGACCTGAAATACATGGAGTCTGATCAGCCATTGCTGATATTGATAGTAACTGATATTGAATGAAAATTGTTGCGCTTTAGCTAAATATTTGGATGATTGTGATTGTGATAAAAATTGATGTTAGCTGAGAGTGAGTTTATATAGAAACAACCAGCAACTACAAGAACGAATTGACTAAAAAACGGACATGACCGAATAATATCCCCCTTTAATAGCAACAAGGGATTGCAAAACTTAAGTAAATATAACCGTTGGATCTCCAAACTTTAAAATTCCAGCGTTAGATTTCACAAATAGAATTCCGTGTGAAATATTGTTATTGTATGTAAGATCATTAGACTGTTAGATTTTAAAGAAGTGGTATAAAGAAACGAGGATATAAAAGTAATGCACTTTTTATATATTAAAAAATCTCATATAAAAGTAAACTTAAGTAAATATGACCCGTCATCGTCGACGTGCAACGCACGTGCTCACTACTTGTGAACAGTAGTTTGGACAACAATCGTTCAACTCGTCAACTGTATCCGGAAAGAATAAGTGATTTAAGAAAAGATTTTTGTGAGATTGTACTTATGATTATAGTGATGAGTTTTAGTACTTTGATGAGATATACTAGGATAAAGTGATCCTAAAAGGAGAGACAAGGTAGATAAACTTTTTCATCAGACAGTCGTACTAAGAATAATCTCTTTCAAAACCCTCACGTGAAGATAGATACACTGCCGAATGTTATTGAGCTAGACTAGCCCTGTCGGTTTGATCGAGCTTTCTACGTCTAGCATCTTGGATTTTAAGCCTGTGGAGTTTTCTTTGATTGCTAAGCATTAGGTATAAAGAAATCAAAAACCAACTTAAAATTCATCATTTTTGTTGTTTTCTTAGTTCTTGTTCCCTGATGAGTTGCGCTAGAGATGGAAATTGGGCGTAGCTGACACGTTTATGACACACCACAACAAAACATGCTAAAATTCAAGCACAGAACAACACTTGATTGGCACAACACGAGCATAACACGTTAGCTTATTGTGTTGTGCTCGAAAAATAGGCACATCAGCACGTTAAAACACGTGGCATAGCACAATATGGCATGAGAAGACAGCACGTCATAACATGCATAAAATACATTTCATGGCATGACACAAAACTGTCTTTATTTTAGCTAGTTTTTGACATTGTGTATTCGTTTTGCTGATTTATTTCTATAATAATATAACTAAATTATCTAAAAAATAATCCCTTCGGAAAAACATAAAACAAATATCTAAAAAATAATCCCTTCGGAAAAACATAAAACAAATGTGCTAGCACATCACATCACGATTACTCTTCTGAGACATGCCATTTAGCATAGCACATCACGTCTAAATCTCTGACACAACACATTAAGCACGTTACTTTTTGGATTGGGCTCTGCTGGGTTGGTACGATTTACACCTCTAAGTTGCGCAAATATGAAAAAAATATCAGTACTTTATGGACGAAGGGAGTATATCAGAACACAAAAAATCGTCCGAAACTACACACGTCAGGGGGTCGAAATATGGTCAGAGACTGCATGAAAACATCAAAATCAAATATCCTACATCTACATTTTAGATCACTAACACCAAAACCCTCGAGATGAAAAGAAGGAAGCATGATGAGAAAGAGCAATAACAATATCATATTGAAGAAGATGAAGAAGAAACAAAACAAACAAGATACAATAATTTGTACAGAGGCTACAAATGATACCCGAATATACTCGACTTGTCTGTACCCGCCCGAACCTGCCTGTATCCGTATGAACCCAGGCTATCATGGACCGCCCGGCCTGATCTGGTTAGCTTAAATGCGCATACTCGGGCTTTTCCTTAATTTAATAGCCTGGCCAGTCGGTGAATGCGCCTCCTATTTTGTCCCGTTGGTGGATACTCCTCCTATTTGTAGGGTGGTTGTGCGAAAACATGTGTTACCTTACGATGAATTGGTTGGTGAGGCAGTTAAACCCAATAAAATGATTAACCCTCTGTTGGAATATATGGCATTATGATAATCTCCGAGGACACCGAGGTGGCGGCCGTTATACACATACATTCAAGATACAGTATGTGCTTTGAAGACATAGAAGAACGAGTCTTTCGTAACTAGCTAAGTTAGTTTTACCTAGTCAAGATAGTTTGTTATCTTCTAGGATTCTTGTTTATCATATCAACAACCTATATATAAGAGTCGAAGTTGTAATTGTAAAATCATCTATGTGAGTTATTGAGATCAATAATATTATCACCCTGCGGGGTTTCATAGTTGAAGTAAGCCATTAGTACCAAACCACTCTAACATGCGTCTTCTCTATTTTCACTGATTTCATATACCATTCATAAATCTATGACCCTCACACTCTATTCATCGTGCAAAATGGCACAATCGTATTTACTAGAGGTGGTGCCGATATTGTCTGGGCAAGAGAAGGAAGCAAAGACCCCACATCATGGCGTGCACAAATTCTCAAATTCATGTGTCAATATTGTGAGGTATATTAATTTGTATGGGCAAGTATCACGATGGAAAGGTCACTGTCAGATAGTAAAATATATATCTAAGCATATTATCACCATAAATATCCTGACGAGATTGGGGTATACCCATTTTATTCTCATCCAAACTGGTGTGCTAAGCGGTGTCTAAGAGGTGTTAAAAGACCAAATTGACATTCGTGCCGATCAAAACATATTTAAAAATATTTCAAAATCTTTCTTCAAAACTCTAACTATACATGATGAAATAAAAAATAAAAAAAAATAATAAAAACACGAATCATAAGTCGGCATGGTATTTCTTTGTCGACCTTGCCGACTATATTTTAGTCGGCAGGGTATAAGGTTGAATACCGTGACGAATTTTCATCTCTGAAATTAGCAGTTACAGGGTCGTCACAATATCCATCCCCATACCTTGCCGACTATATTTTAGTCGGCAGGTTATGAAATTAATACCTGGCCGACTAATCATGCATTTCTAAACAATCAAAAATCATATAATCTAGGTAATTTTTGTCGACCTTGCCGACTTTTCATACTTTCATTATCGAAAGTGTTGATTCCTTCCGTAGTCTTGAGTATAATATCACTTAGCAGCTTTGCAATCCCCTTTGTAGAAATGTTTGGCTAGTGGGTTCATTTCTGTTAAAAAAGAAATGACCAAAAAAAAATAAAAAAAAATCCTCAAAAATCATAACACATAATCCATGAGTTTAATCCAAACAATACCTAGTTTAAGAATTTTAATTCAACTAATTAACTAACTAAATCAATTAACCTAAACACATTATTAGTGTTAATTAAGCAAGGCTAGATTAGGCATTTTGAAAATACATGGATAAGGGGTGTCCTCTCTTATTTCAAAATGACCTGGATTTTGTCTCATTAGGTATACCCCAATTAATTTAGCTATACCCCAATCTCGCCAGGATACATATCACGCTAAGTAGGAAAAAATTCTACCATTCTATGATCTTCATAGCTGAGAGTTTCACAATTTTATTTTTTATTTTTTAGTACAGATCATAATGAGTCATCATTTTTTAATCAATTCATTTCAACACTTGGTTTCCTATATAAACTCACTAAACTAAAATCAATTTTGTCAAAACATTCTAGTGTAGTAGTAATCAAACTCAATTATCATCATCAATGGCTCATCACCATACCATCTCAGGTCTAGTTGGGAAACTGGTGACTGAATTGGAGGTTAACTGCAAAGCTGACAAATATTACACAATTTTTAAGCACCACGAAGACATTCCAGATGCAATACCTCACATTTACACAAGCGTCAAAGTTGTTGAGGGACATGGAATTACTTCTGGTTGTGTTAAGGAATGGGGTTATCTTCATGGTATATGCATATACGTATAAACTGACACACACAATAACCTGTTTGATTTATATTCTTATTATGTTTTTGTTTGTGCTTCCAGAGGGTAAAGAACTGATTGTCAAGGAAACAACAACATACACTGATGAAACAAGGACGATACATCACAGCGTAGTTGGAGGAGACTTGGCTAATGATTACAAGAAGTTTGATGCAACACTAGTAGTTAATTCAAAGCCTAGTGGTCATGGAAGCATTGTTAGTTGGACTATTGATTATGAGAAGATTAATGAGGATTCTCCAGTTCCTATTGCATATCTAGCATTGTTCCATCAAATCATTGAGGACCTGAACTCTCACCTTTGCGCTTCTGATTAAATTACCGTAATTGATGGCCAATTTCATTGGTTGGTGTGAGATGTTCGTGTGATGGCACTGCATGTACGCATATAAATAAGCCAGTACTTCCACTCAAGTCTTTGAATTGTTTTTGTGTGTGAACTGTTTGTAAAACACTCATAATGAGGTAGTCGTATATTAAGAGTGCAACTATATAAGAATTTAATTTGTGTCCTTTCCTTACTGGATCATATCGAAATTCATGATTTAAAGACTAAAAGATGTTTTCTATAATGCTTTTGCTGCATCTGCATCCACTTTAACACTTGGTTTTAACTTTTATCCATGGTAACTGTTGATTCTCTAGTGCTAATATTACATATGCGAGAACTAGTTACTTGTGTTCATGAAGCAATTCAAGCTGTTGAGGGTGCATACAGGATGCTTATTAAACCTTAAGTACCAGTGACTCCTACTGCTACTACACGTCCATCTAGGTGATCATCAGACGTTAGTCAACAAAAACAGCTTTGCTTCCAAACAAGTAAGCATTGGAAACCTAGCGGTGGAAGTAGTTTTCAGCCGTGACCCTGACAAGTGTGAAATAACAGACTGCTAACAACTGACTCGAAAAGAGAATCTTGCGAGGAGAAAATACGTTTCTCCTTCTCCTCCTCTTCATCTTAATATTTCTTCTGGCAAACTTTATTTCCTTCCTAAAAAAACGTGAACGTTGATCGGATTGATGATGATTTTGTAATTTTTACAATTGGTAAGTTCCCACCGAGCAGATTATTAAATTTGACATGCCTAGCCGATTTTCCGATTTTGACAATCGGTCAAAGTGGACCTAGCTAATTAAGGGTTTTTATAAAAAGTGTGAACGTCTATGAGACCTAGTCAGCAAAAGACTATAAATTCGAACACTTATGGCTCTTTCATCCCAACTCAAGCAAGTGATTGAATCGGCTTGGGAGCAATAACAAGATATTGAACCTACCCTCGACCTCCAACTTAAACTCATTACAACCGGGCAAACCCTCATAGAATGGAACAAAGTAACTTTTGGTCACTTACCAACTATGATCAAAAAATAGACAACCAAGATAAAGCACGCTCAACATCAATGTGCAATTCAATTGGGACCCGACCTAGATTACTGGCTACATCAAGAAAAACAACAAAGAATAGCTCATGAAGAACTATTACAATGTCATGCGACTTACTGGCAACAAAGATCTAGAATTCAATGGCTACAATCAGGAGATCTCAACACTACCTTCTTTCACAAGAAAGCTACAATTCATAGAGTATGTAACAACATACAACAACTACAAGACTCACAAAACAATTGGATTGACAAAAAAGAAGACGGCGTTCAGCTCATGCTAGATCACTTCTCTCAACAATATACAACACAACCTACGGTAATAGATGAAGATCTCTTTACAAATATCAGACCAAGATTAACTCCCAGAAAATCGGAACTACTTACAAAGGAAGTAACTACAGCAGAAATCAAACAATCTCTCTTCTCCATAAACTCTGAAAGTGCCCCGGGTCCAGATGGATATACAAGTAAGTTTTTTAAAGTTTTCTGGGAAATAACTCACACCCAAATGATATCAATGGTTAGAAGATTTTTTGATAACTTAAATATGCACCCTCTCATGAATCACACAAACATAACATTAATACCAAAAATTGACCATCCTTCAAAACCTTCACAGTTCAGACCAATAGGAATCTGTAACGTCACATATAAAATCATATCAAAAATCTTATTCAACCGAATTAGACCCATCTTACCCTTTATAATAAGCCCTTATCAAAGTGCTTTCGTACCACAAAGATCAATACATGACAATATAGCAATAGCTGGAGAACTCTTCCACTATATCAAATCATCAAACCTAACTAAAGGTCCAAAAATAACTCTCAAATTAGACATCCAGAAAGCCTATGATAGCCTAGACTGGGATTCATCAAAACCTCTTTCACAAAACTTGGCTTTCCACCGGCATTTATAAACTACATTATGTTATGCATCACAACAGTTACATACTCGATAAAAATAAATGATACACCCCATCGATACATCAGCCCAAATAGAGGTATAAGACAAGGAGACCCACTTTCCTCCTATATCTTCATCATATGTGTTGAAATCCTATCTACAAACCTAGGAAACCTCCAGAATAAAAAATTAGTTCAAGGTCTTAACATATCAAATAAAGCACCACCAATTCTTCACTTAATGTATGCGGATAATTTACTGATCACGTACAAAGCTTCGAGTCGGAGTAATCAACACCTAAAAAACCTCCTCCACTCCTATAGCACTTCTGTCGGACAATTAATTAACACCACCAAATCAGTTATCATCCATCTCCCAAACCTATACCCGGTCAAGATAAATGACCTTCAACATTTCTTCAACATGCCAACCACATCAAAACATCTAGGAGTTCAGTTCAAACATGGAAGGGCATCCAACCAAACCTTCGCACCCCTCTTACAAAGATTAGCCCGAAAAGCTAAAGGATGGATGACATAATGCCTAACTCCGGCAGAAAGACTCATGCTAATCAAAACATCCCTAATACCCACAACAAATCACATCATGTAAACACAAAACCTACCTAGCAATATCCACAAACAAATAGATCGTATCACTTGAGATTTTTTCTTGGGACACGACTCAACTACCAAAAAACTACACCCTATAGGCTACGACAAAATAACAAAACCAATATCCGAAGGAGGATTGGGAATAAGGAATAGAAGTGACCATAATAAAGATTTACTCATGAAGAGAATCTGGAATCTTCATGAACAACCTAACTCTATATGCGGAAGTATCTTCAGTGCAAAATATCTTAACCAACAACCAATACTAGAAGGCATTGATTATATACCCTCCTCCGCCAGTCCCCAACGGAGACAACTAGCGGCAATTGTTCCAACCATGCAACATCTAACTTTCCATCTTATTGGAAATGGACTATCAACTCCAATAGAAGCCAATTGGATACCACACTCATCAAACCTTGACCCAACACAATGCTACCCAGTCCGATTAGTAGCAGATATCATCGACCCAATAACACATACATGGAATCATGAAAAATTAGGCACCCTTCCCAAACCTATAATCCAAAAAATCATAAACATACACCTCCCCCAAAATGGCCCCCAAGATAAAATTATCTGGCCGCACTCAAAATCTGGAACCTACACTACTTCAACGGGATATAAATGTCTAAACCAAGGTCAACCAACACACAACCCTTTACCACCTACCAAATTTATATGGACCTTACCATGTCCACCAAAAATTCGACTTTTCTTGTGGAAAGCCATCAATAAAGGATTACCAACCTTCTCTCTCCTAAACCACATCAACTTGACCAACTCAGACATATGCCCAACCACTGGGATTCAAACGCACGTACTCTTTTAGCTCTAGCTCCACCATTGAGAATTACGACTGCCTTAACTGCGGAAACCTGGGCGATGCTATTAGCTACAAAAACAACAACAGAAAGATTATGGCCAAAAGTTATATTTGAAACCGACTCAAAAAACCTTTTGCGCTTCATCACCTCATCTACCCCTCCACCTTGGCACATAGCAAGAATGATTGAAGAAATAAGAATGAGATTCCAACAAATCCCGCAAGCGGAAATCCAGCACAATTATAGAGAAGGAAACCAGGCAGCGGACGGATTGGCCAATCACGCGGTAGATGGAAGTCAAACAGGAAACTCATCAACCAAAATTTGGGACCAGGCAATCCCATCATTTATTACTCAAATCTTATTTTCAGACTCAGTAGGTACTACATACCAACGACAAATTGTAAACTAATTTCTTTCAATAAATTCAGGCTTCAAAAAAAAAAAAGACCTATTCTCTAAGTGTAAACGTGTCGGCCTAGCTCATCCCAGCCCACGAAATCACGTGCTTAGCGTGTTGTGTGTCATGTTGTACTATGCCGGATATTAAGACAGGTCGTGATGTGTCGTGCTAGAATGCGTGTTGTGATGTGCTCTGCCTGAAAAATAAATGTACTGTGTCGTGTTGTTCTTTGCCGGACACGTTTATTTTATGTTTCTTAATATAAATATTTTCCAAATATTTTGGTATTATATGTGTTGTCATGAAAATAAGTCAACATGACAATAATAAAACGTCAATAATTTGCAAGAATAAGGATCTTTTATGAAATACAAACAAAATGTGACGTACTGTCTATATTGTTTAGTATCTTCTACATATTATGACTTTCTCTCTTAACGTGTTGTGTTGTACTGTGCCGCGCCTAGTTAGTAAGTTCGCGAATGATTCGCGAATCATTCGCGAATTTTTCCGTATCACGAATTTTACCGTTTTATTCGCGTACGTTTGCAACTCCGAACCCAAGTCGCGTATTATGTGACATTCCCGGATTATTCGCGAATCGTTCACGAATTTTACGTATCCCGAATCCCGAATGATACGCCCGCTTAATTCGTCATAAATTCTTTAGCTTTTACGTTTTTAAAGACCCCACTTTTTGGGTTTACAGCCTCCCGGGCATACATGACCCAATATTAGACGTTGTTGTAATTTTTATGAAATAAAAATGACTGAAAAATTTTGAAGGTGAAGGTGAGAGAGATCTCAAACTCACTGACCAAGCATCTAAACCACTATACCACGTCCTCTTGGATAACTAATGTTGTATATATTATTGATATCATCATATTAATTTTATTTTTTCTTTAAATAACTCACACATATGCATAAAAATTGGTCTATGACCTTATAAATATAAATTATTTAGTATATATAGATATCGAATTTTCAGAGCCGAACTCACATTTATAAATCTAATTATTCACGTACGTATGCCGTTCCGAATTCATCGACGAATCACGTCCCATTGACCGAATCTTGGACCGAATCTGAACTTTACAAAACCGTATAATACTCGTACGTTTGCCGTTCCGTACGTTTTCCGAATTCCGAATAGCTAACTAGGGTGCCGCGTGTTGTGCTGGACTATGGTGCCGATTAGTCCAGCTTAATATGTCCCATTAAACTAACGTGTTGTGCTTTACTGGGCTAAGTCACATGCTAGGGTCGGCTGTACATATTAGCATGTTAGGCTTTGTTCGTGCTCGCACAGCCCAATATACAGCCTTGTAACAAAACATTCTCCCACTCCAGCATCTATCAGACTCGGATAATATATCATTTTTAATTTCCTTTCTAGTATAACAAAAGGGCCTAAATGTCTAATAATTGATTTGGTTCGTCACTTCGCGATTGTCCTGAGATCTTTGATTTTCTTCGATTTGGAATTGAGAAATCTTCTTTATTTCTTTGCGTAACCACCTTACACAATTCTAGTTTATGCTGTCACTATACCTTGAACAACATCCTATGACCGATTGTTGATATGCTGGCCCTATAATGGGCTGCTTTCTTTTGACTATTAGATGTATGTTGTTTATCCTAGTATTCTATGATTGTTTAATATAGCTCCAAATCCAATATTCGTTCTCATCCGTGATCACTTATGGGTTTTACTGATTAACAAATATAAGAAAATTAATTACTTATTTGTTACATTTGTTAAAAGATTAGCAAAAATACAGGAACCATATTGAAATATGTACACCCAAAGCAAATGGGTACCTCGATTGGCAACCATGTTAAGCAGACCAAATTCTAAACTCTGCAAAGTTATTCATCTATAGAAATGTAAAGGTGAATCTCATCTTTTACTGAATTATTCATCCTCAATGCCATGGATCAAATGAGAATGAAACGCACATCAAAGAAAATAAATTTGGAATTATTGATTTTGACAATATTTTTATCACAGTCTGTTATTATTACTTTATTTTCAATAAATTATCGGGAATATATTTGTGGATTGAAAATTGACATTAGACCGGGCTCAAAGGTGATATATATATCACCTTTGAGCCAACTCATATTGAGTCATCATTTTGAGGTTATAATAAAAATCCAATTATGCTGAGGTTATAATAAAAATCCAACTCATATTGAGTCATCATTTTTAATGAATTGATCAATTCACACTCGGGTTTTCTATATAAACTCATTTAACTAAGATCAATTTCATCAAAAAAAAAAATAAAGCTATATTGCAATGGCTAATCATCACCTTACCATTTCAGGTCTGGTTGGGAAACTAGTGACTGAATTGGAGGTTAACTGCAACGCGTATGAATATTACAAGATTTTCAAGCACCAGGAGGATCTGCCAAACGCAATACCTCATATTTACAGAGGCGTTAAAGCTGTTGAGGGAGATGGAATTACATCTGGTTGTGTCAAAGAATGGCACTATATTATTGGTATGCTTCATAACATACCGATCAATACATCAAAATTGTCTGATTCATGTTCTTACTTTCGCTTCATAATGTGCGCTTAAAACTGATTACGGTTACATTAATGTGTTTGTATATATATGCAGAGGGAAAACCACTTACTTGCAAGGAGAGAACTACGTATGACGATGAAGCAAGGACGATACATCACAGTACAGTAGAAGGAGTATTGTTGGATGATTACAAGAAGTTTGACGCAACACTTGTTGTTAATCCAAAGGCTAACAACAATTTACAGGAGAAATATTTGGTAAGAAAAGTCCTTTTCAGAATCTGATAGTACTAACAACTAAGTAAAAACAGTGCATCAATTTACAGGAGAAATATTTGGTCTGAAAGTTTGGAAGTCGAAATCATCATAAAATATTCTATTGACGCCGTATTCTTCTTTATTTCTTATTAATCCACTCAAGTTTTGTAAATTTTTAGGAATATGCCTCTAGAGATTGTTAGGTGATAAGTCCAATATTTGGAATTCTGCAAGTGAATAATATCTTCAGACTTCAGGGACCGACCCTATTTGTTTGACCTTAAAGAAAGGATTTTAACGTGAAGACTGGTTGGCATATATACTACATCCAAATTTGTTTATTTGCTAAGTTAAGAACTTTTAAACTCAGACTCAAGCTTTCGGGGAATTCCATAGAAAATTAATTTTCGTTTAGCATTACGTACATATCATAGAACCAAAAACTAGCAGGAATCTCCTCAGTTAACATTTTCAAGTCTAAAATCCACTTCACGATGCTTCCATGTCCATTAGCCTTTGGATCAACTACAAGCTTGCATCAAACTTTTTGTAATCATTGGACTAGCCTCCTCCTACTGCGCTATGATGTATTGTCCTTGTTTCATCATTATAAGTAGTTTTCTCCATGGAGATAAATGGTTCACCCTCTGATTGTGTTTGGCGAAGTACAGTAAAACTTCAATAAATTAATCTTCGATAAATTAATTACTTCGCTAAAATAATAAAAAATTTCAGTCCCAACTAGGCTTGTACGGGCTAAATTTTAACTCAATAAATTAATAACTTCGCTAAAATAATAATTTTCTCCGGTCCCAAGGCTATTAATATATCGAAGTTCCACTGTATGTGCTAGAGCCATCATTGTTTCCGGAAATACCCAAGACCAATTCTTTGCAGGCGTTAATGCAAACCAAATGATAGCAGCAGGTATAAGACCCCAAACTACTTCACCTGATTGTGTAAGATGATTGTTTGGCCAAGTATGTGCTAGCGCCATCATTGTTTCTGGAAATACCGCAAGACTAAATGAAAGCAGTAGGAATGTATGGAGGGTTCACCTGAAGCCGAGCCATATAGTTTATTGTCATTGTGCAAAAATTCTTGTTACGATTTAAGTCTCGAACTGGTTCCAAATTTTATAAAAAGTGTTGTATGATTCACATTAACCAAAAACAGAAAAATAAATGTTCTCTTCGGTTCTTATAATATGCCACCGGCACAGGTAGATGTGTAAAACGTGCCGGCTCAGCACAGCACTGTCCACGAAATCACGTGTTAGCGTACTTGTGCCCTGATGTGCTGTGCCGGAGATTATGACATGCCGTGTTGTGCCGTGCTAGAAGGCGTGTTGTGCTGAGTTGTGCCAGAAAAATAGACGTGTTGTGCCGTGCAGTGTTGTGCCAAGCACAATTATTTTATATTTTCCAATTTAAATATTTTCCAAATATTTAGATATTACATGTGTTATTATGAAAATAAGTCAACATAACCGTTGTAAAATGTCGATAATTGGCTAGAATAAATATTTTTTTCTGAAATATACACAAAATATGATGTATTGTGCCATGTTTTGTTATAGTTTATACATATTATGACGTGATTTCTTAACGTGCTGTGTAGTGCGGTGCCACGTGCTAATCCGTGTCGCGTGATATGCTGGGCTACTGTGCCAATTAGTCAAACCCAACACATCCATTTAACTAACGTGTTGGGCTGGGTAAGTCACGTGCTGAGCTGTGCTCAAATTTTAGCGTGCTGGCCTGAGCTGTGCTCGTGATGGCACAATCCAATTTACACCTCTAGGCACTCGTGATGTCTTTAAGACCCATACTATCAACAAAAATATTAAAAGACCCGATAACAACACACAAACAGTATTACGTTTCAGAACGGTTTTTTGGGGACCAGCCTTTTTTTGGGGGGGACCATTTTTTTATTTTTGGTAAGATATTAAAAGTAATTATAGGTCACCCCTTATCTAGATATTTATGATAATACCTAAATTACCCTTTGATTATTTTTGGTTAATGATTAGTTAGTGTCAATATTAATTAGTGTGATTAGTGAAATAATTTTGAATAAAGATTTGAGATTAAAAAATCTGATTTTTTAAAAAAGAAGTAGAATTATTGAGAGAGAAAAGTTAGAGAAGATGAAGAACAAAAACATGGAAAATAAAAAAAAAATTGAGTTCACTAATCTAGACTATTCAAGTGATGATTCAATTGAAGATAACTCATCTGAATCTTCATCTCCTTCCTCTCCTAGGGTATATGTCAATCTTCACAATGATCCGGATATGGATTATTTCTTATATGGTGAATGTATTCTTCCCCAACCCAATCTCAAGATGAAAACGATGGATTTTACCAACCACAACCGGAGGAAGACTATTTGGGTACCCAGGTATGCTCTAAACTTAGATAATGTTGGTTGAATTGGTCCAAATTTTCAAAAAAAATGTGAATTTGTTAAGTAGATTTGGGCTTGTTCGGTTACCTTGTGTGAAGAACATGTAACCGAACTCATCTGAAAGTGTAGTTCGGTTACTCTTTCTAAACACGCAGGTTACTGAACTCTCCATTAATTGAGGTTTTTTGAAATTCGGTTAACGGACATGTTATCGAACTCTGTAAATAGGATTACAGTGTTATGTTCGGTTTTGCCGAAATGTAACCGAACTTTAGGGTCTATAAGTGTCAACTTGCTATATTTTATCAATGTGTCAGCACCAACTTGGTGAACATGTACACATTATACGGTGGTGGAAAAAATGATGAAAACAAACAGTACGAGAATACTACTAAAAGTGCAGCATCTGCTAACCGCACTGTAAGTCGTCCTGGTGAATATTACTGGAGTGAATAAGAGACCTTCACACTGCCAGTTTCTATTTGGCGTGATTCAATTCGGCACATTCCAAGGACAGACTTGTTTATTATACAATTCTTAGACGATGATTTCTCATTTTATTTTTACAACTGGAAGACGAAGAGTATTAGTAGCAGCAAGATTGAGATAAGCAGTCTCTCCTCATCATTGAGAGGTAAAAATGAATTTGATTTCTATGTTTACACACCAAATTTTTTCCCCGTGAAATGATCATCCTGACAGTTTTTCAATGGGTTAGCTTTCTCTATAAATAAGGTTACCTTTAACAGGAGGGCAATGTTGCTTTTCAAGCCTCCTAGTTTCTTTCTCTTCTTATAATTTTCATCTGTATTGTCCGGTGGCTGGCTGCTTGTTGGCATGCTGGCCTTCTCTAATAAATCTTTCGTTACCTGGAGGAAAAAAAAAAAAGAATCTTTTTGTTTAGTTAAGACTGCACAGAGGATTTGTTCATTTATCATCCAAAAAATGGCACAATCTTGATAGCTCTCTCAACTAGTAGAATATATATATGGTACAATTCTTTGTTTCTCTAGGCAAGAGAGGCATTGAGACCCGCCAAGGCGTGCACGAAATCTCATATTTACGTGTTTGGAGATATATTTCTATGAGCATGTATCACGATGGAAAAGTCTCTATCAGATAACTGAAAGTCTTCCGCTCGAACCCCAATTGGTACCCCATAAGCAACCCAGATTTATTTCAGATATAGCAAGACGTATTCCATTTTCATTTTAATATAGATAAAAAGTTGCAAAACCCAAATTGGTACCCCATTAGCAACGTTGGAAAATCAATCTTAACATATCTGAATAGATTGCCACTAATTGATACGATGTATGTTGTTTCACCTAATTTTCCATCCTTGAACTGTTTTAATTTAGACTATTAGGTGCTCAAGTACAGTTCTCTTTCCTTCCAATACTCAGTTTTCTATATAAACTCAATAAACTAAGATCAATTTCATCAAAACAAGCCAGCTTCACATCATTCAAGAGTTCTAACAATCAATCTCATCAATTATCATCCATGGCTCATCACCATACTATTTCAGGTCTAGTTGGGAAACTAGTGACTGAATTGGAGGTTAACTGCGACGCAGACAAGTATTACAAAATATTTAAGCACCATGAAGATGTTCCAAAAGCAGTACCTCATCTGTACACTAGCGTCAAAGTTGTCGAGGGACATGGAATTACTTCTGGTTGTGTCAAGGAATGGGGTTATATTCATGGTATGCATGCATATACGTATAAATTGATACACTCAAGAAAATAAAAAATAAATACAGTCTGATTTATATCCTTATTATCACTTCAGATCCTACCTGCGCTTAAATCTTGCTTAACGTACAACTATTATGTTTTTGTTTGTGCTTCCAGAGGGTAAAGAACTGATCGTCAAGGAAACAACAACATACAATGATGAAACAAGGATGATACATCATCGCGATATAGGAGGAGACATTATGAATGTTTACAAGAAGTTTGATGCAACACTTGTAGTTAATCCAAAGCCTAGTGGTCATGGCAGCATTGTGAGTTGGACTATTGATTATGAGAAAATTAACGAGGATTCTCCTGTTCCTATTACATATCTAGCTTTCTTCCATAAGCTCATCGAGGACCTCAACTCTCACCTCTGCGCTTCTGATTAAGTTAACGATATCGATGGACAATTTCAGTTGTTGGTGTGACTGGTTTGGGTGTTAATATTGCAGTACACATATATCTGTACTGCACATATGCGTCCAGTGTTTTACAGTATTGAGGGCCGGCATATAAATAAATAAAGCCACTTCTACTCTCAAGTCTTTGAATTGTTTCTGTGTGAACTGGTTGCAAAATACTCATCATGAGCTATTTTATTGTATATAAGATTTTAAGAGTGCATTTAATTATATAAGAAAAAAGATTCAGCATCTGATTGTACTAACTAAAAACCGAAAATAAGACTACTCAATTTACCGGCGCAAGACATGGTACGAAAATTAGAACTCATCATAGTAGACATGGTATGAGAAAATAGGACTACTTACATATAGTCCTCTATACTAATTAAGCCACTCAAGAAAATTGAATTGGTTCTCTATGAATTGTTTGTAAAACTCTCACCACGATGCTTTTAAGTTTTTTAAGAGTGCTATGATATGGTGATTAGGCAGCGGTGTGGGTGTTCCCAAATTTGTTAGGTGGTAATAAGCTACTTCCAACAACTCCGGGCCAGTGTCTCCATAAAAAAATTCTCAGAAACCCATCTGCTAGGAGTTACCAAACTAGAGAGACCTGCAAAGAAAACCAATTCACATACTGGAGCTTCGATTCAGAAGATTGACGGGAACGTGCCATGAAAACCATGATAAGAGAAAGACTCACTTCAGAGTTTGATCTGGCCGTAGCAAAGGTACAAAGTGATAGCATTCGATAAATCGAATGTCTACATTTCTCTGAGACGATTTAATCAATAAAATTGATATAAAAGAAGATTAACTTTACAATGAGATGCAGAGAGTATATATACTCTCAATTGACAGAATACGACTAATTCAACTGACTCACACACGTGCATACAACACATACATTGCACACACACAACTCTCATGCTCTCACACTCTTTGTTATTACCCTCCCTCAATCTCAAGTGGGGTGTGAATCCAACTTGAGATTGTACACACAACTCTCATGCTCTCACAAACCAGCATACACTCTCTAGCTGCATCAGAAGTATGAGTATCAATTGGTGTTGCAGTTATTAAGATATAGCAGGTGTAGATATGGCAGGTGAACACTTCAAGAAATGTTGCAGTGACATAGATCAGCAATATTAAGTTAGCAGAGAGGGTAAGCCAGAAAAAGAAGCAACTACTAAGCATGTTTACCCTCAACACTAGGAGCAGCCGATAACAGAAAAATTGTTGTTGCAGACTAAATATTGTTGGAGAAGGAGATGAAAGAGTTGTTGCAGTAGCAGTTTCTTTTTTTTGTGTAGACCAAAGAGGACCAGCAAGCAGTATGATTAGTCAGTAAACATCATAAAAGACCGAGTTGGAGATGATGCTGAAGTCGAAGCGTTGTCGCAGAAAGTAAACAAATGTAATATGAGCACCAAATATCAGCTGAAGTAGATGTGCCAGCATGGAAGGAAGCAACCACCAGTATTAACTCAATTGTTCCACAAATACTTGATTGTAGTAGTATTACCCGATGGAATAAAATCCAATCATTGGAAGTAACTTCAGTTTGTGTAACTTGAGAAACAGATGATGCTGTAAGATATAGAAAGTAAAGCACCAGCAAACAGACCATTATGCATCAGTTGTAGTGAGAAGTTGAATAGCAGCTTGAAATAATTCCCCTTGTTCAGTTATTGCATTAGTGAACCTTGAAGCACTTATTAAAGAAGTAAAAAGCACCATTGAAGATTAACGTCAATTCTATTATTCAAGAACCATGTAAAATAGAATAACAACAGGTTGCATAATGAACACATATGCAAACTGAACACCAGGTTGTATACTATGTGTATACAAGCACAACAAAGAGAACTCCTATATGTATACCAGTACCATCACCAAATTCAATCCCAGAGCATCATCCTCAGTTTCATCATTATGCACACAAACCAGCTCACTCATATACCACTACTATGACGACTATACCAAAGTAACATTGAGAGGAGGAGCTAACCGAAGCAAGATTAAGCACACAGTGGTGCAGCAAACAATCAACACACACACGTACCCCAATATTCTACTGAATTTAAGAAGAATTGTTCTTCACTATCCAATGGAACAAAATTAAGCTTCTCCCTAGCTAACTGTTGTAGCAGAAATAGGCATGCTCAGATCGAATAGATTCAGGAATCAATACTAGTAGGATTTGATAAAATAACTAGGTCAAATTCAAACCTAATTATGATGAAAACAGAATTTGAAGACAAAATTGAATGTTGTTGAGATAGTGATGTAGAGATTGGACACATAAAATCAAATTTGAAGTAAGCAAAAGATAAGATTCGAGATTACCAACATTGATTCGATTTAAACAGTTGAGGTAGAAGAATTAAGCTTCAATCAGAAACGAAATTGCAAACCTAAATTCCCAAGAGCTCAAGTGATTTAAACTAAATTCCAAATCTGAGAATTATGCTTCATTCTGTTTGAAGACGTTGCAAAGAAGTATCAGGATCAAATCAAACTCCACACCAAGTAATCACCAGTAGCAACCATACGAACTCCTTGAATCTTCACCCGAATTGAAGATGATGAAGAACAGCAGTAGCAGAAGAAATTGGCAAAGAATTTAAGATTTAATCAGCGGAAGATAGGATCGATACCCCTGAGAAATTGATTTCTCAGGACTGATACCATGATAGAAGTATGTGGGCTTCCAACTCAAAACCAATTGGCAATGAGTGGAGTGGCTCCACACCTTATATATTAGGATCATAAGGAGGTGGTAAGCAATGTGGGACTAAGATGTGACTAAGACTTTCCTTAGTCTCCACTTAGTCTCCATTATGCCCCCTCCACGTGTAGGGCTCTTGAGGCCTCTACAACGTGGATCCCTGCATGGTTGCCCATTTGGCTGCCCTGCCTTTTAGGTCTTCCGGGTCTTACACGGGTCTTATGTCGCATACAGGGCCTAGCTCTGATACCATGATAGCATTCGATAAATCGAATGTCTACATTTCTCTGAGACGATTTAATCAATAAAATTGATATAAAAGAAGATTAACTTTACAATGAGATGCAGAGAGTATATATACTCTCAATTGACAGAATACGACTAATTCAACTGACTCACACACGTGCATACAACACATACATTGCACACACACAACTCTCATGCTCTCACACTCTTTGTTATTACAAAGAACAACTAAACCGCCGATATACCTCACTTTAAAAAACAATTAAAGCTAACGCATTAGCCTACAAAATTACTATGAGTTGTTTTGCGAAGTCTTGAATGTAAGACAGCATTCGTGGAGACGGATCAACGTACCACCACATATTACACCCCGAAATCTGGTAACTTCTATTTATGTGAGTGGTTCCATATATTGGTTGCATATTTCCGGTGAAAATGAAAGGTATTATATTCTCAAGTTTAATGTTGCTAGTGAAACATTTAGCATAATCGATACACATTCTGATTTCAATCCACATGCTTATTATTTTGGGCTAATGGAAGTAGAGGGTCTACTTGCTAATACTTTATCAATGTGTCAGCACCAACTTGGTGAACATGTACAAATTATACGGTGGTGGAAAAAATGATGAAAACAAACAGAACCAGAATACTACTAAAAGTGCAGCATCTACTACTCGGATTGTCAATCATACTGGTGAATATTATTGGAGTGCTAAAGAGATCTTCACACCGCCAGTTACTATTCGGCGTGATTCAATTCGGCACATTCCAAGGTCAGACTTGTTCCTTGGACAATCCTTAAACGATGATTTTTCATTCTACTTTTACAACTGGAAGACAAAGAGTATCAGTAGCAGCGAGATTGAGATAATTAAGCAGTCTCTCCTCATCATTGAACGGTAATAATGAAAAAGTTCCGCCTTGTGAATTTGATTTCTATGTTTACACACAAAATCCTGACAGTTCTTCAGTGGTCTAGATACTCCTCATGTATGTCCATATCTCTATTAATAAGGCTATTCTTAACAGGAGGGCAATGTTGCTTTTTAAGCCTCCCTAGTCTTTTCTGTTTTGGGTCCTCCTGTTTGCTTTTCTTCTTGTAATTTTCGTCTGTATTGTGCGGTGGCTGGCTGCATTTTGGCATGCTTGCCTTCTTTAATAAATCTTTCTTTACCGTCTGTATGGTACAATTCTTAGTTTCTCTAGGCAAGAGAAGCATCTGGAAGCAAATTTGATACCCAGATCAAGGCGTGCACAAATTTATCTTGTATGGGCATGTATGATACATGAAAAGGCGCTAGGCGCTGGGCTTGGTGCCTCGCCTTGCCTAGCGCCTTTTACAACATAGCATGTATCTCGATGGAAATGTCTCTATCAGATAACTGAAAGTCTTCCGGTCCAACCCCAATATAGCAGGACATATTCCATTTTAATTTTAATATAAATAAAAAATTGCGAAAAACAAATTGTTACCGCATTAGCAAGGTTGGGAAATCAATCTTAATATATCCAAATAGATAGATTGTGACTACTGATACGATGTATGTTGTTTCAACTACTCTTCCATCCTTGAACTGTTTTGATTTAGACTACTCGGTGCTCAGGTACAGTTCTCATTCCTTCCAATACTCAGTTTTCTATATAAACTCATGAAACTAAGATCTGTTTCAACAAACAAGCTAGCATCATATCACTCAAGAGTAGTAACAATCAATATCATCAGTTTTCATCAATGGCTCATCACCATACCATCTCAGGTCTAGTTGGGAAACTAGTGACTGAATTGGAGGTTAACTGCGACGCTGACAAGTATTACAAAATTTTTAAGCACCATGAAGATGTTCCAAAAGCAGTACCTCATCTGTACACTCGCGTCAAAGTTGTCGAGGGACATGGAATTACTTCTGGTTGTGTCAAGGAATGGGGTTATATTCATGGTATACATATACGTACAAGTTGATATACACAAAAAAAAACCCGTCTGATTTATATTCTTATTATCACTTCAAATTGTGCGCTTAAAACTTGCTTAACATGTAACTATTATGTTTTTGTTTGTGCATCTAGAGGGAAAAGAACTGATTGTCAAGGAAACAACAACATACACTGATGAAACAAGGACGATACATCATAGGGTAGTTGGAGGAGACGTGACCAAGGATTACAAGAAGTTTGATGCAACCCTTGTAGTCAATCCAAAGCCTAGTGGCCATGGAAGCCTGGTGAGTTGGACTATTGATTATGAGAAAATTAATGAGGATTCTCCAGTTCCTATGTCATATCTAGCTTACTTCCATAATATCATTGAAGACTTGAACACTCACCTCTGCGCTTCTGATTAAAGAATTATTGTTATCGATGGACAATTTCAGTTGTTGGTGTGAATGGTTTGTGTCTGTTAATAATGCAGTACGTATATATATGTACTGCACATATGCATCGAGTGCTTTTGGTTATTGAGGGCCGGCATATAAATAAAGCCACTCCTACTCAAGTATTTTCATTTTTTTGTGTGTGAACTGTTTGTAGCTATTCGTATATCAAGTATTTTAAGAGTGAAAATTATATAAGAAAAAGATTCAGAATCCGATAGTACTAAGTAAAAACCGTGCATCCATGTACTGAAAAAACTTTAACACAAAATTGCGGGTGCAATGTTAAGTAATTTGTTACGGCTACTTAATGAATGTACAGAGGAAAGATTTGGTTTGAACCATGCACTAATACTGAAAAACCAAAAAAATTCAGCACAAATTTGTTGGGGCATTAATCTCTAATTTACGGGAGAAATATTTGGTGTGAAAGTATAGAACTCGAAATCATCGTAGTAGAAAAATTTCCCATTTTCGTCTGTCAAACCTGACGAGAGCTCATTTAACTTAATCTGGTTATTGCTAAGACTCTTCCTGTCATAATAGCATAACGAGAGATCATCATCATCTAAGGATCTTGTAAGGAACAAGCCTGCAGTCCCTGGAACATGTCGAATTGTTAAATCTTTCTAATCAAATCTCCATGTGTAAGGAATTTCTTTCCATTTGTAAGGTGCCATTGGGATGGTCTCTTCAGTCCAATGGTTACAACATCCACCTGCAAGAGTACTAGTAGACACTTGACTGCTAATAATTCCCTCGTCTTGCTTCTGATTGTCACCAAACAGACACCTGCAAGAGTACTAGTGTAGAAAAGACATGTTACAATTATCTCTACATAGCTAGAGTAGCATGAATGAGGCAGGTCATTCCTATTATTAAGAACTTGTAGAAGCCCCCTTTGTAGCCAACCAACCCAGTTACCAAGCCGCAACCGTTATCTTCCTTGCAAATATGTGAATACCTGAATTGTAACAACCTGAAGGCAGAAGTAATTCCACTCCTTGAGACAACCAGAAGTAATTCCCTCAACAGTTTTGACGCCGATGTAAATGTGAGGTATTGTGTTTGGAAGGTCTTCGTGATGCTTGAAAATTTTGTAATATTAGTCAGGGTTGCAGTTAACCTCCAATTCAGTGACTCTAGTTTCGCAACTAGTCCTGAAATGGTACGTTGGTGATCAGCCATTGGAGATAATTGATATTGATTAATGCAGATATTATTAAGCTAGCTTGTTTTGATGAAATTGATCTTAGTTGTTGAATGACCTTTCTAACAAAGTTTTTCACCCATTCCCAAGCCTGAAATCATATTTAAGTAGCTATCGGATTTACAAATTACTATACTCACTTCAGAGTTCCATCTGGCCGGATTCATTTCACTTGTCCTTCTTTTTGTTAAGCAAATCATAGATTGAGAATTAACAAAGGATACATCGTTTTGACTATCTCTAAATGAGGAAGCAGCCTTACAAAGAAACAAAATTAAGATTACAAACATAAAACAATGAACAACTACACCACCGATATACCTCACGTTCAAATTCAGTTAAAGCTAGCGCATTAGCCTACAAAATTGCGCAACAGCTTGTAACCATTTTGGAGGTAAAAAATGCGTATACCCATCACATCCCATTCCCATCAACCAGTTTGGTGAAATATTACATGATTTTAGAAGGAAATCATATATTCTGTCTGCATCGGACACAAAAGGAAACTTCATTGACAAGACTACATGTTGAGGCTAGAAATTAGGCGTCTTTTCTTTGCAATTCTTTTAGAACGCACTGTCTTTGAGTGGTTATCGATAGGTTCTTCAACCAGAATTGCATCATTTTGCACTGGAGCAGTGACAACTGACAAGTTTGTGTCACTGTTCAGAAGCAGCAAACCACCACCACATTTCTCATGAAATTTTTTTCTCCCCATGAGTAGGGGAGTAATCTTAGTTTCCAAGGCGGAAAGTTTCTGTTTTGCCAAGACCAACTGCTGCTCAGCATCAGTCACTTCTGCCATTGCCTGATTCTGCTCCTTTAATGATTCCTCAAGCTTCTTCCCCTCTGAAAAAAATTTCTTAATGTTTTCAAAACGCTCACGAACCCAACCAATGTTGAATTCAAGTTTCTCTGCTACTCTTATATTCTTCTCCCAATCATGAATCACATCTGAAGAAACCTCCTCGAGAGGGAAGCCATTCATTGCCACAATCAAATCCATTATTTCACCGACAATGACTACTTGGGAACCATAAAAATCTGTAAGAACATGGTTGGAAGCAATATGCCCATACTTCAACCAGATCGCTTCATACAGTGATGCGTGTGTTTTCTGTACGCTGAACCCTCCAACGTCTTCAAAATCCTCGTCCGGAATTTTTCCGCGGTGCTTACCTTCTTCATATAGTTGGCCAGCACCTAGAAACTTATCTTGTTTTGTTGCACTAGAAAGTGCAACCTCAGCTACAGCTTCCACTACCCCTGTAAGTTCACTTGTTTGCATTGACGCTGGAACTGGGGAGATATTTTCTGTGGGCATTTCAACTTCAGCAAGCACGCCAACACTCTGGTCTGACTCAATTGGGTTACCTGTGTGCATCACTATCCTCTGATCTAATTCCATTAAATTACTTTTGTGCGCCTGAAATTCTGCCGTCAAATTAGTAAATTAGCAATGTAAATCGGTCATGCATACCAAGGCAGAAAACGAATCAACAGGATCAAGTTGTTGCATTTTGGACCAGATGATAAAAAATTGGTGATTATTGAGTATGATTTCTTGAATTTGGTATTATTGAACACACATTACATCAGATTTCGTCATGGGTTTCAAGAATTGAATCTGTTGCATACATTGATTGGATGCTCAAAACCATTGTAGCAACAATTTGGGTTCAGATGTAGCAAGTACAATTTGGGTTCTCCAATTACAGATTTGAATATCTTCGCAAAAACCATTTTAGCTGTGACAAAAACTGGTTCCGAAATGCACTTCAAAATCCTAGAAACAAGTCCATGGTGTGTTGAGAAAACAAATTTGGATGCAAAACGAAATCAAGTGATGAAGCAAAATAATACTAATTGATCATGGAATATCAAGAAATCATATCAAAAAAACGATCAGAATCAAAGTAGCAAATGGATTGAGAACTAACCTGTTTTCGCTACTTTCCAATTTTATGAATCCGAACACCAATGGCGGCTAGTTCAAGTGTGTTTTGAGATCTAACAAGGGGAGGAGAAAAAGGAAATGAAGAGAGAGAGCTTAGTTCACTTCAATGGCGGCTGCTGATAATTTAGGGCACCTTGTTTTTAGGGTACACTTATAAGATAAGGATTCTTAAACGATCCAACGGTGGAGATATTCTTAAGATTTTGGGAACCCACATTGGTATGTTGCAAGTGTTGGACCACAGGAGACATGAAACAAAATTAAATATTGTGTCGCTCGTCACAAAACATGGTTAGATTTAACGGCTTCTTTGAATTTTCTATAAATACTTACCAATTTGCTTTGCGGATGCCAATGTAGTATTGTGGTTAGTCAATGGGTGGTGATAGCAGTGTTCTGAGTTCGAAGTTTTAAACTCGCCAACACCAAATTCTTTACTTTACTGATCAACAAAATAATAATAAAAAATGTTCATATTCACTGCACATTTTTTTTTGGGGTGTCGATGGTCCAATTGGATTAGAGTAATATATTATCTTAAATTGAAACCGATTATTCAATATAAATTTCGGGCCCGGTTCCTAGACTAATGGACTCGAAGCCAGACCCATAAGAACACTAAATACACGTCGGTCCGAATATTTATTAATTTACTATATTTTTGGCTAAACATTTTCTATATCCGTCATGTTGGCTATTTATTTTTATTTTTGAAAGTACGGTAGATATATTAAGAGAAAAGAGACTTCTAACCATTTGGTTCAGTCTCGTTTAAGGCTAACTCTGTTTGAGTATGCCCAACAATGGTTGAATCAGATGGATTAGTAGTATCTGGTAGTACATGATCAACATAATTTAAATTGTTTGCATCATAAGCTTTTACATAATCAAAAGTAAGTCTAGGAATGATAAAAAGAGGTGCCGATTCTTCCCAAGTTTGATTGACTGTGGAATTTCTTCCTTTTTTGCCAAAATATCTACTGCTCCATTTGCTTTCCTGTCCATAACATTGAAACCCAAAAAAGACACTAACTGATTTACCAATTTCTTTACTTCATCTAGAACTGCAATACACTGCCACTGGATTGAGTTGCTTTTTCCTTGAACATACATAATTGTTGCTAGATTGTCCCCTTCAATGACCAAATTTTCAATCTTCTTTGTAACAGCCCATTGGACAGTGTGAAGCAGAGTTACGGCTTATGCTTCTTCTGTTGATGTCTTTTTGTCATGTTGGCTATTTAATCCAAGAGAAAAAATAAAAAAATAAAAATAATTTATGCAAAATTAGACAAATCTTGGCACTGTAGGTAAAAGTTACAAACAAAAAGAAAACTAACCTGACTGTAGGTCAAAGTTACAAACAAAAAGAAAACTATCAGGTTACCCGACTGGAAATACCCTTTGGGACCGAAAACTTATCAACTCCTAACGATGCTACCTGTCGGGTAGCAATATCGATATTGGGTCCTATTTTAGGACTCAGAACCAGACTTGATTCATCCGGGTTAGACTCAATATCGAGCAATCAGGTACTCATTGGCAGCCCAAGCCCAACATTCACTAATCACCCCAAAAAAATTTAGAATTTAAATTTCTCGCAAACATGGCATTATGCATTATATTTGCGGTAAAGATTATTTGAAGCTTCGCTAGTCCAAAATATTGCGTATTTAGGGGTAGATATTGCGTATTCTTTACTATTGATGTTATCTACGATGCACAACAAAAAGGTGCAACTTATTGCCAATTTTTTTAATTGGTATCTTTGAATTTTGTCAGGGGTCAAATTTTTATCTGGGTAACTAGTCCAAGTAGGATAACGACGGGGTTTCTCGATCACCATGATATGCAAATGCAAGTTAGTATATTTTTTTTCATCCGTTGAATTCATATGTTGGTTGGTCTGGTCAAAAGCTTGAACTAAAGTTGAACATATGGATAGATGTCATTTGCCTGATACGACCTCAACTTTTCAGAAACTCCTAAGTATCGCTCCCCAACTCCCCTAAAGTGGTGAAAGTCAACGCGCCAAAACCGAAACCATGTGCCGTACACTTCTTTTGTTTCTTTTCCGAACGACATCAGTATCAATTGCTTGACCAGGAATAAAAGTACGCACCCCATTGCATATGAAAGAAGAAATATATGTGATATCCATGCATCACGCAAATTATCCCGATTGTACACTAAAATATCGGCGGGTCTCAAAGACAAGTCGTTATTTGAGAACAATTCCAAATTGTACCTCTTTCCTAGCCGGACAGAAGGGATCCCAAGTCTATAACACAAAATAGCACTAAAATGTCGAGGCCCAATTTTTTTATTAAGCCCATCAATCGGGATGGCCAACAAATAGTCTTGCGCATGCTTGATCCTGTTACTCTGCCACAAGGTTGAATCACGCGCCGTCATAACAAACTGGTTGGGTAAATTTTTCTTCACTGCATCGAAGTATTTGATTGCCAGAGAACTCATGGAATTTGGTGCAATGTCATCAATGCAAAATAAAGAATTCTTAATACCACATACATGTTTGTATATGATAAGTGCACGACCAAAACTAGGACCAGATACTCCAGATAGCTTAGTTTATTCCTCAATGGCGACGTTGTTGTCTTTTTGCATATGCTTAAAAATTATTTGTCAAGCCATACCATGAATGACAAAGTAGGTAGTTCTTTTTTTCACAGGATACACATTACTATTTATAAGGCTATAGCGTCCTAACCAGTTTCTTGATATTTTTCATCCTTTAATAAAAGTTATTTATTTGCTATAATAAAATGAAAAATTTATATATATAATATAATATAATAATTTAAATAAAGAAAAGAACCCTAATTTGGGGCATACACAAAAATTTGGGGGCATACGGAATAAGACAAAAAAGGGTGCTAATAGTATTTTTTGGGTGGCCCTTATCCCCCTCTTTTCAAAAATGCGAAAATACCCTTCTGAGATTAGTGTTAATTTGATTAATTAGTTGTTAATGATTGTAGTTAGTTTAGTGTTAATTTAGGATAATAATTATCTTTTAAAGATAATTAGTGACTTATTTTAGACAAAGAAGAAGGAGGAAAGAAGAAGGGAAGGAGGAAATTTTTTTTTTTCTTTGTGATTATTGAGAGATGTGTGATACAAATTGACCGAGGAAGGTGAATCTTCATCACGTAAAGCTAACATATCAATTACGATGGAGATCCGGAGATGGCTTATTTGTTGGATTATGAAAATAATTTTACCCAAACTCAATTTCAAACTCAAACTTTTTTCTCAAGCTCAAGATGATGACTTTTTGGAGCCAAATCCCGAAGATGAGTACATGGATGAGGAACCCAATGCTAATAATACATAGGTATGGTTGTAGACGTTGTTTAATGTCCGTTTTGTAGCTTGAATTCACCAAAAGTTTTGAATTTTTATGTAGTTCGGCAAGCAATGAGTTAGGTTTACAGATAATTTGTATCCGAACCTTGATAAATAAGAACAGTTCGGCTTATAATTTTAGTCCCCAATAAGCCGAACGCATATATGAAAAGTAGTTCGGCTTTTCAATTCAAACACGAATGAGCCGAACTTTAAAGATCGGCTTTCAAATAGTATTGCGAATGAGCCGAACCTAACCCCAAACGATAGTGAAGTCTACCAATGGAGAACATTAAGGTCAAAATTAAACTCATTCAAATCAATGAGATATTAGCGTCATCGTCAAGAGAACGAAAAGACGAAAACAACGCAAAAAGAATGAGGCCATTCCGACATCGGACGAAGAAGTTATGGCCAAAATAAAATCTAAAAACTTGAGTGTACAGAGATAAGTTGGTGATAACTCATCATCACGAGTTAGCCGAACCGGAGCCTTAAAATCAAGATTTTCGAAGAGTTTCTGAGAGATAAGTTCGGCTTAAAAGTAATCTAATCGAGTTAGCCGAACACGACAACCACACGGGGTAAAATTCACTTGTTAGGTTCGGTAGGGAAAGGTTGGCAAGGTATTAGCCGGGCGACCTTTGTTTTTGGGACATGTTTGGACGCAAAATTGACTTTTATCTCAAGGAGAAACGGTTTCGGAAGGATTCTAAAGCCTAACTTTGAGAGCTCTATATAAGAAAATCCTTAAGAAGAGATCTTTCAATTTTTATCATCTCTTTACACCACATTTTATCATTCATATTATCTTCCACATCATAAAAAATATATCCAAAGGTCTAAAGCGACATGCATCAATTTTGAGAAGAAAAATCAAGTTAGAGGTTCGCGATCACCACCATATTCATCATCTCGTCCTCCCCATCCACCACCATCTTCATCATCACCTCATACTACACCCTTATTTTCGTCATTATCAACCTCTTGTTCTACAGGCAAACATCCACCCGTGTCATTTCGCCTTTTCCCTGCATGCAAGTTTTTGGTGCCACCACCTCGAGGTTTGGGAGTTCTTGAATTAAAAGGAGTCACTTCCATTGTTCTCCTTTTAAGCTTCTCTTTGAATTTTCCCGGATGGGTGCTAAAACAAATGATACATCTTAATTAATTTTCCAAACTAAATAAATATGACTCTACTAAACAATGTGATAAGTCACCTATAAATGGACAAGTTTATAGGAAACTATAGGCCATACACAGAGTAAAGTTCGGCACATTCGATACTTATCAAAATGAGCCGAACAATGTGCCTAACTTGATTCGGCGCATTATCATACAAAAATATTATAAGCCAGAACACAAAGGTTCGAGCGCAATCGATTTTCAAAACATAAGCCGAACTTGTTCTTCCGTCTGTAAAAAAAAGAAGTTCGTTTGCTAAATTTCAGCCCGAACACTACTCTGAACTTCCAAAACCCAGAGGAATCATCGATTACATGTCAGAAATCAACGAAATACGAAAAACCAAGCAATGGGTTTGTGGGAAATACCTTTCTATGTGCAATTTTAAAGAATCAGGCTCTATTTCTCGCTCTCCAATACCAATCAATCCACTATCCTCTTCATCACCATCTTTTCTAAAAACCCTAGATTGAGATGCTACAGAAGCAACACCAGGATTCGGCACCATATTTATGGGGCATCGCTTAACACGAGGTGTCATTAATTTGTTTAATCGAGAACTTAATCGAACAAAGAAATTTTCAGAATTTTGTTTGTGTTTTGGAGAAGAAGATGAGAAGAAGAGTGTGAGAGAAGGGTTAATTAGTAATGGTTAGTGAGTTAATTAGTGGGTGGTTAGTTAATTAGGGGATGGGTTAATTAGTGGGAGAGTTTTAGGATTAGAATTTAATTAAGTGGAAGGGTAGTAATGTAATTTAAACTAGGCAAGGGTATTATAGTAACTTAAGCATCATTATGGCAGCCCTTATAATTTTGCATTGGGTGCCATAATATCTCTTATGCCCCCAAATTTTTTTGTATGCCCCAAATTAGGGTTCAAAGAAAAGGACTATTTATTTATTATCTACTCTTAGTACGACATCCCTTATTCCTGCACAATGGGTGGCCTAATAACTTTTTAAGGCCCAAACCAAGAAAAAAAAACCATAGTGCCCAAAAGAATCGTTCATAATTAATTTTCCAGGAGGAGGAAGAAGGAGAGTGCCGATGACATGGGAGGGGCACGTTCCTATATGTCTAATAATTTAATGAGGCCCATGATTTTGATATCTCCAGTGCATCTACTTCTTCTTCTCTTTGATTTGGAAGAAATCTCAAGATCACCATAAGGTCAACGGGTAACCAAATTCTCCATCTCTCTTGATCTTGGTCTTGATTTTAGTTTCTCTTTTCTCACATTTTGTAAAGAAATATTAAGCATTTGTATGTTGTGTTAAGAGAGTTGAAATTTGTATACGTGAATGTAACATGATTATCAAAGATCTGAGAGTTTAAGAAATGTGTTTCCAAATGTAACAAAGAAATTTCGTCCCTTTGGCGATTCTAGTTGTAGTAGGAATGTCTCTTGTTAAATGAATGCTTAGCTTGTGCTTTCACTATTGACTCCTTGCTTTAACAATGCTATCAAGACTGTTGTGTTGTTTATTTCGGTGATTGCTGGGATTCTACTGCAAATACTGGTAAGTACTACTCTTTCTTGGAACTCATTATGTACCTAGCACTTTCATAATGCATGTCTGGAAAAAAAAAAAATTTGATCATTTGTTTATCTTGTATGACGTTGCAGGCATCTGCTTCTTCCAATAATGGCTGGTTGCTGATGTTAACAAGTAAGTTAGTTCTACGTACTATTAAAATTCGCTTGATTTCCGTCAAGTCCGAATGTGGATTTCATGCACATTCCAAAGCAAGCAGGATTATTTTATTAGCAACACCAGATTTAAATTGCCAAAGTAACACCAGATTGATGCTTTCCTGCAGTGATTTTCTTGTATGTGCTTCTGCCGATGCCTCTGATTTTCCTCAGTGGGAGCCGGTAAGTCAAAAATAGGATTTTCCTCAGTGCATGATGAACAAGGTTTCTTCATCATGCACTGAATGATTTTCTATAGTGATTCCCTTCTTACTATTCTTTTCTTCATTATTCCCAAACTTGTTTGAGCAGCTGGGTTGGTGCAGCGAGATTTTTAACTGGATTTTCGCTGGTCGGAAACATAGCAATACCAACTATCTTAAAGCATGCAGATGTTATTGGTTGGGGATCACTGGCAATGGTACATTCATCCTTCTTCATTTTTATTTTAGCGATACTATATACCATTAAATTGAACTATGAAGACGACGAGTACACTAGATTCTGAGATTACTACGACTATGACCTTTTCTTCAAGTTCCATTTATAGCGGCAAGAAGTGGTTTTTCCTGTGACAGTTTGTCTATAGATACAGAGAAAAAACTGTTCAATATTTTTCTGCAACTATGCTCGTGTGAGATATATATGCAAGTAGTGTTGCCACTGATGAAACAAGGATGATTGATCATGCCTCGGCACATAATTACCAACATTAGATTTGCCTCTATAAAGTCATCGAATGGAAAAAAAATGAAAAAATATTCTTTCTGCTCATTGTGTTTCCAATCTAAGGAAGAAGAACTTAGCGCGATTTGGTCTTTGCAAAATTCGAACAGATGAACGAAAGGAAGGTGCAATTTGTAAGCGTAGTTAGAGCAATTGTCAGGCACATTACATAGTTTACAAACAAAAGGCAAAATGAAAATTTACCCATCAAACTAGTCCACTCAAATATCAGCCTTGAAGTGACTTGAACACTCCATAGATACAAAGACATGGGAACTGAATATTTCTGAGAACCCAATTAATGGACAAATTATGTTATTGTTCAGATGATTTGCAAGCCATTAAGGAAATTAAATAGTACATGGTTAATGCTGTTGCACTTTACACATGTTGCACAGTGCAATATCCATCAAAGCACATAAACAAGGATGAACAAAAAAAAACATGAAAATTAAATTAAAACCTACAAGCCTCAGAATTACAGAATATATATGTCACCATTCAGCCCCGAAAGATGGTGTTGTTTACGATTCGATATCCTCACAGGCTTGTTGTATATACCAAAACATGCATCTAAACTAAAAAAAGAACATGAAAAAAATGTATATCTCATGGCCAGTCCCAATGGAATATGAGACCACCTGACATATGGAGATCTTTCGACCATCTATACCTGAAGTTTTTTTCTTCTACGACGTTTACAACGGATTTTACAAACATTAACTGGTTTGCTCTGATCTGTGCCGATAACAACATTTAAGTAACTAAACAGATGACTACACGATCAGATAAACTAGAAACATACCCAGTAGATGAGAGGAAAATCGTTATGCACGGTGAGTACAAACATGAAATTACTTCAAAATCCTGATCTATGCTGCTGCTGCTAAGTTTGTTCATACTCACAAAACACAACGAGTTTTCCTCTAATCTAGTTTGGTACTCATTTCCAGAGATATCATCATATCATGTACAAGACTTAAAACAATCATCAAATGAAAACTCCTAAACTGACATGACCTGAAAAAATCAGATAAAACCAGAAAAAAAGACCATAGAGATGGGAGGAAAATCATTGTGCATGGTGAATACAGAACATCAAATTATCCTAACTTCACTAATCTTGAACCAAACCAAGCTCCATTTGTTAGTATTCACAAAACACAATGATTTTTCCTCTCACCTAAGTTGGTACTCTATTTTTTTCCAGTCATACCATCTTTTTCAGTAATACTATCTAAGAGATTGAACTGAAAATGATAAAGAAAATATATCAAAACTGAAAGACAAAAACAGATGAAAACAAATAACATGAGTATGAAAACTGAATCAGAACTACATGAAATGAAACTGGATTGGATATGACTCTGAAGATGGGAGGAAAAGAGAGGCTGGATTGGAGGGTTTATATAATAAAGTTAGCCAAGTTCGCTGAGCAGAAGACGACAAACCCAAAGTTATTGGGATTTAATGGTGGTCACTAATGATCTGAGCTGCAACTATAAATTCATCCGAAATTCATTAGGTGCACCTATAAAATTCATTTCAGTCGGTTAACAAACTTGCATTTGATCTCAGAACCACTACGTCCAACAAATTTTGTTCAAGTTTGAATTACAAAATTTGTGGAGAATTACAAAAAAGAGTTATGGTTTCAAAAATTGAGTTTTGCGTTTTAAAGCTGTATAAAAATATGGACGTTGGGGGGTAGCAACATTTGTCTAGCCTGAAAGGTGGTCCAAGCAACCAAAACTTCATCAAAACCATAGTTTATTAACTTCTCTGTAACACAGTTGACCGGCCAATTAAAGAACAACCCAAAGATCTGAGCCAAACATATGTCCATATTTATGGTGGCCATTTAAGATATGTGCTGCAACTATAAATTTATCTGAAATTTATTAGGTGCAACCATAAAATTCATTAGCATTAGGCACTGTCCATAAAGTCATTAAATGGCAAAAATGAAAAAGTATTGTGCTCATTGTTTTTCCAGTCATAGTAAAAATCAAATGCTACCGAAGAATTCAAGGAAAGGTGTAAGCATAGTCAGTGCAGCAGCTGTTAGGCACATGGTTATAAATTCCTGGCCTACGAAGACTAAAAGCAACTGAAAGAACTACAGGTGTTAATATTTAAAGGACAAGTACACAGATTTGTCACCTGCAATAAGAAAACTTGATGATATGTTTTGCTATTAATGCAATATAAATTAAGAAAAATAAATATTTTGTTAATTCTTATCAGGCAAGTGACTTTTATTAAATTTTAATTCGCTTAATAAAATCCCATAAACTTTCATGATCATAAATATCTTGATTTAATGTTGTTGCATCAACAAATTCAATGATAATGATTTATTCTAATGATTATCAAACTAAACTATTAACTTGCCTAATTATATTTAACCACTAAACATGATTAGTGAGGGTAGATTATGTATTACGTAAAACACTTAGATAAGGGGTGACCCTGAATTGATATTCGGATCCAAGTTTTGTCCTTTTCCTCTATCCCCCAATTAGTTTTGATATACCCCAATTGTGGGTTCTTTTTTATCTGTATTACAGATTTTCAGAAAAAATTAGATTTGATACTTAAATTCCCACCAAATTCCTTTCTATTTTTTTTTTAAAACGTACCACCAAATTGCTTTCCGTCGTTCTCAAGGCCGTTCTCAAGTCAGAAGATTACCTAATTTAACTTACCTTAGATCGCATAAGTAATTCGATATGAAGGTTAGTAAGTATATCTTTCTGCTGATTTGTCATCAATACGGTTTGAAAGTTTTTTTTGTCATCAATTCCGCAGTATATAACCACTCCAAATACAGAGGTAACATCGGACCTGTTTATAGGTAAAAATCGTTTCTGCCGATTTCGGTAAATTCGGTAGGTGCGTGAGAAACTGGTTCAAACCCTAAACAAATGTGTTGCACGTGAGCACTTTATAGATTCGAGAGATCAATCTGTACAAGTCCGGCCTAAACCAAGAAATGGTCGTTCCAGACTTGCTTCGGTCACAAAGTGGAGGAGAAGGGTTGATTTGGGGAGGGAAGCAAAGAAAGGTGTTGAGACCGGAAAATAGTGCGGGAGAGTAGTGTCTCGACTTGTATCGTAAAGTGGAAGCTTCGTAAGCTTGCAAGAGATGAAAGCTTTTGGAGAGCTTGCAAAGTTGCCTTTTCCGAGAGTGTAGTATTTTTCTCCGACCGAGACTTGTTGTCTGGTGGAAATAGGTAAGACCTATTTATACAAGTCGAGATTGAAACGTACCCTGGCCTCATGAAGGAAGAGAGTAAAGGGTGAAATAATAGGAGGAGGTGGTAACCGCAAGGTGTTTATGGGTGAAAAAGTTTTCACCATTATTTCCTCATTTATTTGACCGCTTTATTCCTTTTCACGCTTTCTTAATGTGAGCGTAGTGTACGCTGCCAGCTGTGACCGCCAAACCAAAACCCTGGAAAGCATCACCCAGTTTGTGTTGATATCTCGAGTGTTGGTTGCACCTTGAGTGCAAGTGGCGCTGCTAGTGGCGCGTGTGGCATGTGCCATTGGCATGTGCGGAATGCCCTTGTTGCGGGTTGTACCTCGAGCGTAAGTGGCAATGCCAGAGCTTCTAGTGGCGTGCATGGCATGTGCCAATGGCATGTGCGGAATGCCTTGGTGGTAGGTTGTACGTTGAGTGTAAGTGGCAATGCCAGAGCTGCTAGTGGCGTGCGTGGCATGTGCCAATGGCATGTGCGGAATGCCTTGGTGGTAGGTTGTACGTTGAGTGTAAGTGGCAATGCCAGAGCTGCTAGTGGCGTGCGTGGCATGTGCGGAATGCCTTGGTGGTAGGTTGCATGGTTTGCAAATTAGGCTACCGGGCGTGGGTTTTGGCGTGTGCCGGTGGTGCGTGCGGTCGAATTGGCCTAGGTTGCATGGCTTGCAAGTTAGGCTACCGGCGGCATTAGGGCCACGGCTAGGTGATGAAGGCTACCCAACGGCGTGTTGGCATGTGCCAATGGCATGTGTGGCCGTTAGGCCGTGGCCTTGGTAGGAAAGGCTACCGTGAGCATGTTGGCATGTGCCAATGGCATGCGTGGCCATTAGGCCGTGGCCTTGGTAGGAAAAGCTGCCCAATGAGCATGTTGGCATGTGTCAATGGCATGCGTTGCCGTTAGGGCCGCGGCCTTGGTAGGAAAAGCTACCAAAGAAGCATGTTGGCATGTGCCAATGGCATGTGTGGCCGTTAGGGCCGTGGCCTTGGTAGGAAAAGCTACCCCCGAGCATGTTGGCATGTGCCAATGGCATGTGTGGCCCTTAGGGCCGTGGCCTTGGTAGGAAAAAGCTACCAGCGAGCATGTTGGCATGTGCCAATGGCATGCGTGGCCGTTAGGGCCGTGGCCTTGGTAGGAAAAGCTACCAAATGAGCATGTTGGCATGTGCCAATGGCATGCGTGGCCGTTAGGGCCGTGGCCTTGGTAGGAAAAGCTACCAATGAGCATGTTGGCATGTGCCAATGGCATGCGTGGCCATTAGGGCCGTGGCCTTGGTAGGAAAAAGCTACCGGCCGAGCATGTTGGCATGTGCCAATGGCATGCGTGGCCATTAGAGCCGTGGCCTTGGTAGGAAAAGGTACCAGCGAGCATGTTGGCATGTGCCAATGGCATGCGTGGCCGACTTGGCCTAGGTTGCATGGTTTGCAAGCCTAGGGCGCTATATTTGTAGCTGGCTTAGTTTGGCATGGTTGCCAATGAGTGCGATATGTAGTTTGGTTTTGGCGTCGCCGCCATGGTGCGCAGTGTGCGGCTTGGTTTTGCCGCACACTGCGCACCATGGCAACAATGCCAAACCAAGCCGCACACTGTGCACCATGGCAACAATGCCAAACTAAGCCGCACACTGCGCACCATGGCAACAATGCCAAACCAAGCCGCACACTGCGCACCATGGCAACGACGCCAAAACCAAGCCGCTTGCTGCGCACCATGGCAGCGATGCCAAACCAAGCGCACACTGCGCACCATGGTGCGCGAGTGTGCGGCTTGGTTTTGGAATTAGGGTTACGTGGTCGAAACCCTAATCTGGTATTTTGAAAAAATACCCCTATTAATTACTTGCACCTGAGTTAAATGCTCTTAGTTAATGTGTTGCGGGTAACACTAGGTCATGGGGTTTTACGATTTTACCCCTTGTTTAAAAACCACCATCAACAAGACCAGGGACAAATGATGAGTTGAGCCGGGGCCGTAAAGCCCCGGTGATACCTTGTAGAAACATGAAATTACAATAACCTTTTCAAACAAGCCTTATTAATCGCTTACTCAAGAATAGCAGTTTCATGCACCGACTTTGGTATTAGGTTCCGGTTTCCTAATACCAGTGCACACATCTATCTATATATATATAGGTTGTGCACGACAAAAAAAATCAAATAATCATTGTAAAGAAGACACAAAGAAGACACAAATCAGAATAATTTTTCATGGAAAAACTCGACCATGATGTCTTAGAAAACATACTTTATAGGTTACCTTTAGGGACAGCTTCTTCAGAGGCTAAACGAGTGTGCAGATCATGGAAAACTATCCTGGATGATAGACGTCGTAACGAGGTCGTGGGTTTCCTTTTCGCATGCCGTGACCACACAGAGAATAAAATCAAGCTCTACTTTGGAGAAGAATATGATCATATATATATTAGTAATGATGAGATGATGATGAACTATCACTATTCTCATGAGACACTCATGGAGATGGAGCATTGCAGATTTTGTTTCAAATCCTATCAAGGTGATATACTGGTTGGATCATGCAATGGATTGGTTTGTTTTCAGAAAGAGGATCCTCGTATCGATATGCATGAGCCTTTCACAGTTTGTAATCCCTTAACAGGAGAATTTATTTTTCTTAAACCTAATTTCAGTAGGGTGTCAAAAGAGGCTTGTCTAGTTTCAAGTGGGTTTGGTTATTGTCAATCGACCGACGAGTACAAGGTTGTTAGGATTTACAACCTCAATGACGAGAAATTACTCAGGTCACAAGTTCAAGTATATACTATCGGCAGCAACAAGTGGAGACACTTGGAAACATGTATAGATCACACATTCGTTTTACCAGGTATCTTTGCTAATGGTGTTCTTCATTGGTTGGACGATATTCACAATGTAATCATCGTGTTTGATTTGGAAGATGAGGAGTTTGCAGAGCTCCAACTGCCACCTTCTGAGGTACTTGAATATCGAAGATCTCATAATAAACTCGAGTTGTTGGGAGGGAATTTGTGTTGGGTTCAGTCTCAGTATGAACCTATACTTATAACATAGAAATATGGGCTTATAAGAGACATATGCACAACACTAACAATACTGAGTATGATCGTAAACGCGATTACTATAATGGAAATTCATGGAACTGGGTCAAGGAGTTCAGTATCGAGAGTTGTTTCAGGCCGTTTGCAATTTTAAAAAGCAATCAAGTACTATTGTTGGGGGGCAACAACTTCTATTGTTATGACCCAAAAACTCAAACTATAGACAAACTTGGGGATGATAATGGTATGGGTTGCTTCACTTGCTCGCATATTGAAGCAATTCCCCATGCAAACAGCTATGTTTCGTTAAAAGATTCCGGCGAAACATGCTATGGGCCGGGGTGCTCCACAGTTCCTCAAACTAACAGCTCTGTATTGTTAACAGAATCTGGAGATGCTCATCTCTGTCGTAAAAGAAAGTGGCAATCTTAACACGTACGTACAGAAGAAATTATTTACATAATTTTCGTTTAGATGGTTTAGTTTCGTGGAATGTTTTTTCTTTTCATTTACAATTTTGTTTTCTGATCCTTCAGAAATTTTGTGCACTAACAAATTACGTGGTAATTAAATTTGAAATGCTGGAGTTTGAATTGCCGGTTGCGTTCCGATAATAAACTTGCAAAATGTGTTTAGAGTAAACTATATTTCTTCCAGAGTATCTCTTAGACTCTTGGTTTGAAGCCGGTGTAAATGTGAGGTATTGCGCTTGGAAGGTCTTAGTGGTGCTTGAAAATTTTGTGATATTCATCAGGGTTGCAAGTAAACTCCGATTCAGTAACTAGTTTCCCAACATGTCCTGAAATGGTATGGTGAGGACCAGCCATTGGAGATAATTGAAACTAATTAATGCAGGTATTATGCTAGCTTATTTTGAGAAATTAATCTTAGTTGTTAAATGACCTATCTAGCCAAGTTAATCACCCATTCCCAAGCCTGGAATCATATTTCAGTAGCTATTGGATTCACATATTACAAAGAAAGAAAATTAAGAATACAAACAAAGAAAAACTAAACCGCCGATATACCTCACTTCCAAATTCAGTTAAAGCTAGCGCATTAGCCTACAAAATTGCACCATAGCTTGTAACAATTAACCATTTTGGAGGTAAAAAATGCATCCCAGCCCATCACCAGGTTGATGCAATATTACATGATATTAGAAGGAAATCATTCATACTGTCTGCACCAGACACTCAAAAGGATACTTCATTAACTATAAGACTACATGTTGAGGCTAGAAATTAGGCAACGTCTTTTTCTTACAATTCTTTAAGAAGCTACTGTATTTGAGTTGTTGATAGGTTCTTCAATAGTAATTGCATCCTTTTGCACTGGAGCCGCGACAAGTGCCAAGTTTGTGTCACTGTTTAGAAGCAGCAAACCACCACCACATTTTTGTTTAAAATTTTCTCTCCGCATGAGTAGGGTAGTAATCTCAGTTTCCAAGGCGAAAAGTTTCTCTTTTGCCAAGACCAACTGCTGCTCAGCCTCAATCACCCGTTCTTTTGCCTGATTCTGTTCCACTGATGTGTCTTGGATCTTCTTCTCCTCGGCAAAATTTTCCTTAATATTGTCCAAGCACTCTCGAAGCCAGCCGATGTTGAATTCAAGTTTCTCTGGTACTTTCATCTTCTCTTCCCAATCAGCAATCACTTCCAAAGAAACCTTCTTGAGAGGGTAGTGATTCATTTCCAGAATACAATCCATTAGTTCACCGACAATGACTACTTGGGAATCATAAAAATCTGTAAGAACTTGGTTTGAAGCAATGTGCCCATAATTCAACCAGATCTCTTTATACAATGATGCTTGTGTTTTCAGTACGCTGAACCCTCCAACATTTTCAAAATCCTCATGCTGAAACCTTTGGCAGTGCCTACCTTCTTCATATACTTGTCCAGCACCTGGAAACTTATCTTGTTTTGTTGCACTAGAAACTGCAACCTCAGCTACAGCTTCCACTACCCCTGCAATTTCACTTCTTTGAATTGGCGCCGGAACCGTAGTTTCTGCAGGCATCACAACTTCAGCCAGCATACCTACACTCTGGTGTACTTCCATTAAATTACTTGTGTGCGCCTGATCCCTGAGGTCTACTTCCTCCATTGATGCTACGGTCAAATTACTAAATTAGCAATGGGAATGGGACATGCATACCAAGGAAAAAATCAAATCAACAGCATCAAGTTGTTGCATTTTGGACTAGATGATAAAAATTGGTGATTATTGAGTATGATTTCTTGAAATTGGTATCATTGAACACCCAACTCAATTCTGGATAACACATTACATTTGATTTCGTCATGGATCTCAAGAATTGAATCTGTTGCATTCATTGACTGGATGCTCAAATTAACAGGAAACAAGTCTATGGTGTGTTGGCTAACAGGGAAAACAAATATACATACAATTGATGAAGCAAAAGAATGAAATCATATCAAAAAAAAAAACGATCAGAGTCAGGAAGCAAATGGATTGAGAACCAACCTGATATCGCTACTTTCCAATGATGCGAATTCGGACACCAACGATTTTGAGCTCTAATAGGGTAAGGAAAAAAAGAAGGAACTTAAGAGATGAAGTTTAGTTCACTTCAATGACGGCTGCAAATAATTTAGGGCACCTTGTTTTTAGGGTACACTTATAAGATAAGGATACCTAGATGATCCAACGGTTGGGATATTCTTAAGATTCTGGGTGCCACATTTGTCCTAAAGATTTGATTAGGGCACTATTTTGTAAGGTTTGGACCACAGGGGACATAAATTAAAATCTAAAATTGAGTCAGGCGATACAATTTCTGCATTGAATGTCCGCGACAAAACTTTTGCAACGATGCTACACACGGTGAATTCTCCACCGAGAATTCACCGACACTCACAGCCCCGGGGACCCCACCAGCAGAAAAAAAGGGGTGGGTTTTTATTTTTCCGAGGGTTTCACCAAATTTTGTGTCTCGCGGGGATATCACCGTGATTTTTTCACAGTGAATCTAGACTTATTGAAACTTTTGGAGGAATGGTGTTACAGCCGCCCGACTAATATTTTGGCGCACAATGGTTAACGAATTTTTTTTTGCATTTTCTATAAATACTTATCATTTTATCCATTTCAAAACATGTTGTTAAAATGTTAGTTTTAATTTGTTGGCTACCATTAAGAATATTTTAGGAAAAAAGACGCCTTATGTTTGCGTTAGTGTGAAAATATAAATGTGAGTGGATCCTCCCTCTTATTAATTACTACATATTTTCTTCATCCAGAAAAATCAAATAAAAAAGAAATTACTACAGTGTATTCTAATTTCTACGGTAAAACACCTTTTCTTCAGAACATTTTTATTTTTTATTTTTTGAAATGAAAGTTTTAAGAAATTACAGATCAGAAGAAACAATCTCAGCCCCCTCATCCGCTTCGGCTCCCTTGGCTAGGTTACCCATGAGGCTCGCTGGTAGGTTAGCACAAAGAACTTTGTTCAATTAATGTAGTAGTATGTTGTTGGATTTTAACTTGTTAGGCTTCCAACTAGTTAATGTAATACTCTTTATCTAATAATAAATAAAATTTAATAATAATGAATTATTTTTAAAGAAAAAAAAAAAAAGAAACAGAAGAAACAAAAATAATTAAAACCCTTGAAAGATACCAAATATAGAAATTGCATATAGGATTTAATTGACAATTTCAGATTGTTGGAAAATTGGTTACATAGCTATAGGAGTTAGGTTTGGGTTTAATAGGTTTGTGCTTATTAAGAACCGGTCCAGTGAGTTGGGGTAGTTTCCTTATGTTTGGTTTTAAAAGAAACATCTAAAGGAAACATCAGACGAAATCCTAGATGGGACTCCATGAAGAATCATGATGGTTAAGGAAGAGGTATTATTGACATCTGTAAACACCCTGCACAATTAGGCTAGAATATCAATATGAAAACTAGTAACCATTCTATTGCATTCACTAGAGATTAAGCTTGTGTCAATTAAGAGAGTTCATCACAAAAGTTTTTTGTTCGTCGTTTCTCGAAGTTTCGAGTGCTCCTACATCAAGAAGATAGTCGTTGTATTCACGAGACGGACCTCGATAGTCGGTAGGCACACGTGCGGGATCAATTTTTCTTATGGATAGAAGATATAATCCTTGCCTCGACTTTGGTTTGATCTAATTGGGTTTGCATTCTGATTCTTATACACAAGATTGCCATCATGTTCAAATCTTATTGGATAACTAGTCCAAGTAAGATCACGACGGGTTTCCTCGATCACCATGATACTGAAAATTTTGCACGTTAAGACCATTTTGTTCATTTCTTGAAGATCAAAATCTATTTTTTGCATGTGTTAAAATACCTCTTATCCTTTGAATTCATATGATGGTTGGTCTGACAGTAAGATTGAATGAATGTTCACCATGGTGGATAGAAATTACAATTCAGAGTGAGTCCATGCTTCCTATCTTCAAAGAATATTTGTGATTTATGCAAATTATTGACATCATCTTTGTAAACCTAGAGATTCGATGCTAAATCCAAAAAATAATTAGTAGTTGAAGATGCTTCCAAAATTATACAGTTGGTTCTGGGTAATCACCTATATTATTCCATGTCATTCAACAAGGCATACCTGCCACACCCGATGGATGCAATCAAGACTGCCCTAACGCCCCTGCATATATTTGCATTTTTTGTAAGGATTTTATCAACACTTATCTCAGTAATATTGACCAAACTGGTTAACTAATGTTTCACAAAACATTATGAGATTTTATATTTTATATTTTATAGTTTGTATTATTTGGTTTCTGCTATCTCACTACTCTTGTCCACAGAATCCCAACTGCGATATGACTGCAGAATGGTACTGCTAGCACAAAGCGATATATTGGTTATGGTTTTCCTATTTCCTATCCCCATTTTTCCTATTTCCTATCCCATTCACAATTTCTAAAATCAATTTATTTTTCAATTCTTATTTTTTCTATGTACCACCCATAAAAGTCAAATTGATCTCGACTATGATCATCCCTCTTTTTTATTTATTTGTTTTCTTCTTCGTTCATCCCTATTTTTTATTAAACATGATCATCCCTCTTTTTTATTAAACATAATCGAGGTTAGATTTAAATTAATTATCTTGACAAACCTTTTTCTTTATATTTTGTCCATTAATTTGCTAATCCACTGGTAGAATCCATTATTGAAAATCTACGAAAAAATGTAACCCTCACTCCATTATCGGTTGTGTACATGCTAATCACATTTGTAAATCAGCAACAAGAGAATGGGGAAAAATGCCCAACCCAAAAACTCGTCTTACTGCTCTTCACACCGATGTAGCAGTAACACAAGTCATTCCCAAAGCTGTAATTCAAAATATGTAGATCAAGAGAAGTGGACGATTATCAAAGTTACACACGAGATGTAAAACTATCTACTACGATGGGAAACTCGGAGTTGAAAAGACAGTAGCACATGCTTTCAAATTCTTATCTAAAAAAAAAAAAAAAAAAAAATATATATATATAGTGGATGATCCAACTAGTACTGTGTAAATCACGAAAGCAACATATATGCTCCAACTAGTTTTAAGTAACATGATGATGGCCTAGTCCCCCTCGTTACCATTTTCACTTGGTGATGAATTCTGTAGATGGAGCAGGTAGCGGTCTGTGGAGATGAAGACGGAAACGATTTGTTACCTAGTTTTTTTTTTTTTTTTTTTTTTAATTCAGTTGTACAATGGTTTGATTGTTGGGTGTAAATAAAAACTCAAAGAGATGGTATTTAGGATATTTGAAAGTTTATACGAGTGGTACTTAGGATAATTAGGGATAGGAATTAAGTGGGATGGGAAATAGGAAAAATGTGGATGGGAAATAGGGAAAACCTTGGTTATACTGCTGCAACGCCAAAATGACATTACACTGAACCTAAATATTTTCCAGAATCAAAGTTAACAATTATCAAAGCAAAAATAACGAAAAGGCTAAATTCAACTTCAAAAATCATACATTATCTTCTTGGGTGTGCCCAATCTTGGTTTTGCATACATTTGTATACTTGTAAACAATCTCAACATCACTCTGAACAACCACTCCGTATTTCGAGTAGAAAGGAAAACGAAGACAAAATAATAAGAAATATACTGAAATGAAAAGGAATCAAATTGAGTTGCAAACCAAACCAATTGTACTGGACCCTTAATTCCAAAGATTGACAGGAAGGTGCCATGAAGGTGAAAACAAAAGGTCGCACTAAAAAAGCAAAGGATTCAAAATCTGATAATACGAAGTAAAAACCGTCTATCCATACTGGAAATACTCTAGAATAAATTTTTCACGACATAATCATCAATTTACAGGAGAAAGGTTTGGTGTGAAAGTATAGAACTCGAAATCATCGTAGTAGAAAATGTCACCATTTTTGCCTTTCAACTCTGACGAGAGTCCATTTATCTTGATCTTGTTATTGCCAAGACTCTTTTTCTTCCGGTCGTAAAAGAATAACGAGAAATCCTCATCTTCTAAAGACCTAATGAGGAACAAGTCGGCAGTCCCTGGAACATGTCGAATAGTTAAACCTTTCTGATCAGATCTCCATGTGGAAGGAATTGATTTCCATTTGAAAGGTGTCATTGGGATGATATCTTCAACCCAATAATTCAAATTGCTAGTAGTCACTGCACATCTATTAATTCCCTTCTCTTGATCAATAACCTCATGTTCTTGTAACATGCACAGTTTCGTTTTGAATATGTTGTCATCTAATTCTCCGGCTTGTTTCTTCTCACCTAATAACCGAGCTAGTTTTCCATCTACTTCAATTAAATTAGACACATAGAAACCACCATTGACCTTAAGATGCCTAGGAGTATCAACAAATCTGAAGTTCTCACTGTGGACATTAAATTTAACAACATATGACTGAATTTTACTTTGACGTGCAGTTAAATATGTTGATGCAAAAGATTCAGAATAGTCACGTTCGCAATGCCAATATATGGAACCACTCATATAGACAGAAGATACTACTTTGTCAGAACTAGGCAGGTTGACATCGATGATCTTTCGCCATGAATTCTTTCGCACAGTCAATGCCTCACAAACGACATCAATAGTCTTAAAATCAGTCTTACGGTTGCGTCTACACAAACGCCACAATGCAACAACTTTGTATTCTTTGGTCACAGGATCATATCCAAATTCATGCTTTAAAAGAATTAGATTAGAGTACCTGTATAGTCCTTGTTCTTCATTTGCTTCTTGTTTTATAACTGATTTCATCCATGGCGTTGATTCTCTGGTGGTAGAATTGTAAACGCAAGCGCGATAGTTATCTATATCCATGAAGCAGATCAACCCGTCGAGGGTGCATACACGATACTCACTAAGAAAATGAGGTGCAATCCATTGTGTCACGGATGCTACTGATACTTCACTTCCATCTTGGTCATCAGATGTTTGAAGTAATTCCGCTGTTAACAAACACCGTGGCTCTGATGTATACCGCGGCTTTCCAACAAGGAGAAGAGAGGTGCGCTGATTCAGTAGCGACGTGTGTAAATAATCAATGAAGAGCTGATCTTCATGAATGAAAGATTTCCAGTGTTTGGATACGCACTTGAACCTCATGAGATATTTGATTGGAAGTCTACTCAAGATGTCAAAAGCAATTAACTCATCACCAAGTTTACAAACAACTAATTCTTGTTTCTCCTCCTCTTCCACACGGTGTGCGCCACCTCTCTTATTCATCATCTTTGTTCTTTCAGATCTCATTTCCCTGCTAGCCAGATTCAGCACTTCTCTAGACCAAGATTATTTCTCAGTTTCCAGGAAACAGAAATGAGGTTTTTAAATTTGTGGCGGTATCAAGTCAGTGGTGGTTTCAATTAAGAGATTGGGACCTTTTTGGGAGGGTTTTCCTGTAAGCTAACTGAAATGATGTTCTTAAATTTGTGGCGGAATCAAGTGATGGTGGAAGTGGCGGAGGATTGTGGCAGCATGATTAAGAAATTGTGACCCCTTGGGGCTAGAGTTTAAGTTAGGGTTTTGCAACTGGGGTGGGATTTGGATGAGTCAGTTGGGGGCTTTGGGCTTTTGTTTACGAGGCCTTTTTGTAATTTTGGAGGGGTGAGCATTTGGATCCTGCCCACCCGTTTTTCTTTTTGGTTATAAACAAGGTTGTGAAATCGTAAATCGCGGAGCGAATCGTTTTTTAATTTTGTGAATCGAATTGCATATTAAAGTGTGAACCAAAGATTCATGATTGATTATTAAATCGTATATTTTCTTATAAATAATATTGAATTATGCTAAGTATCTAATAAAGATCACATTCTTTATACAAATATAAACTTCGTTAAAAATCAAAAAAACCAAAGTGGATTACTGGTTAGAGGTTACTGTTATGACTTTGGTGGTCATGACTTCGACCATCCACCCCCTCCTTTCACCTTCATTTTTGAAAATTAATGTTTGACTTTAGGATTTAGTCGAGAATAGTAGTCAATGATGGTTGACTACAGAGGAAAAAAGTTATTTCGACATTGTAAATAAACTTCTTCAACTAATGATGAAATTTGGAAAAAATCGAGAAACCATGCAAGGTAGTTACATGAATTGATCTTCTACCCATTTACAATCAAAATAGACAACTCTTGAAGTTCTCAAATGTGATCTTGAAATAGAAGAAACCAGCTTTTTGAGCCCAAAGGATGATATTTATATCCTCTTACAACTGTAAAAAAACGGCTTGATGAACCCAAATGATGTGATTAAGCTAAAGTATGATGACCATTTCTAATCAAAATATATTCTTCTCGAGTTGTAAGCTTCAAAAAGCCATATTACATGGAGTTTTCGAAAGTTAGTGCTATGAAACGATAAACTCATGGCAATGTTCAGACGCCGGGGGCGGGAATAATCTATTCATGGTTACTTATTGAACTTCTTCAATAAATAATGGAATTTGGAAAAAAATCAGAAAACCATGAAAGCTAGTTACTTATCTTGATCGTTGGTTGTTTTCCAATCAAAATAAACCATTACAAAGTGACTTGGCGACATTTAAAAATATTCAATTATGACCTTAAAAGAGCTAAACCCAGCTTTCAGTTACCTTATGATGTGATTTGGAAAAAATCTAAAGATCATTTCTAAGCTAAATAGATTCCTCGCGAGTTATAAGCTTCAAAAAATTCTATTATTTTGAGTTTCTGAAAAAATAGGGGTATGGAATAATAAACTCAAGACAATGTTCATATGTGAGGAAAAAATTATTCCTGACAATGGAATACTTAATGAGCTTTTTCAATTAGTGGTGAAATTTTGAAGAAAAAAAACGGAATACCATGCAAGGTAGTCACATGTTTTGATATGTTAACCTTTTTCAATTAAAATAGACAACTCTTGGGGATTTGATGACACTTAAAGTTCTCAAATGCGATCTTAACATAACTAAAACCGAATTTTGGAGACCAAAGGATGGTCCTTCGATTTCTCTAAATATTGCAGAAACAAAATTTCGGAGCCCAACTAGTGCATTAGGGGTAAAATATGAAGACCATTTCAAATAATAATGAATCTTCTCGAGTTATAAGCTTCAAAAAAGTCTTTTATTTGGAATTTCGAAAATTAGATGGTCTAGAAAAATAATTAAACTCATGACAATGTTCACATGTGGGTTATAATTCATTTCTTACGTTAAAAATACTTATTGAACTTCTTCAATAAACGGTGGATTTTCGCCAAAACCAGAATACCATAAAAGATAGTTACTTGTATTGGTCGTTGGCCATTTTACATTCAAAAGAGACCACCATATATAGAGTAACTTGGCGACACTTAAAAGTGTTCCAATATGATCTTAAAAGAGATAAAACCGGCTTTCGATTCCAATATGATGTGATTAATTAGGCTAAATTCTGAAGACCTGAGAAAAATAGATTCCTCTCGAGTTATAAGCTTCAGAAAAGTCCTCAAATGTGATATTGAATTAGGAGAAACTGGATTTTTGGGCCTAAAGGATGATATGTAGATTCCTCTTACAATTGTAAAAAACCGGCTTGACGAACCCAAATGATGTGATTAAGCTAAAGTATGAAGACCATTTCTAATCAAAATATATTTTTCTCGAGTTATAAGCTTCAAGAAGGCATATTACATAGAGTTTGTGAAAGTTAATGCTATGAAACAATAAACTCATGGCAATGTTCAGACACCTGGAATCTATTCCTACTATTAAAAATACTTATTGAACTTTTTCATTAAATAGTGGAATTTGGCAAAAATTAGAAAACAATGAAAGGTAGGTTACTTGTCTTGATCGTTGACTGTTTTCCGATCAAAATAAACCATTACAAAGTGACTTGGCGACATTTAAAAGTATTCAATTATGATCTTAAAAGAGCTGAAACCGGCTTTAGGTTACCTTATGATATGATTAGGACAAAATCTAAAGACCATTTGTAAGATAAATAGATTCCTCTCGAGTTATAAGCTTCAAAAAAATTTATTATTTTGAGTTTCTGAAAGATAGGGATATGTCAGGAAAAAAATATTTCTGACAATGGAATACTTACTGAGCTTTTTCAACTAGCGATGAAATTCGGAATAAAGTCGGTAAACCATGCAAGTTAGTAACATGTTTTGATCTTTTAACCCTTTTCAATCAAAATAGACAACTCTTGGGGGATTTGATGACACTTAAAGTCCTCAAATGTGATATGAAAATAACTCAAACCGAATTTTGGAGCCCAAAGGATGGTCCTTCGATTTCTCTAAATATTGCAGAAACTGGCTTTCGGAGCCCAACTAGTGTGCTGAGGGTAAAATATGAAGATCATTCCTAATAATGAATCTTCTCGAGTTATAAGCTTTCAAAAAGTATTTTATTTGGAATTCCCAAAAATTAGATGGTGTAGAAAAATAAACTCATGACAATGTTCACATGTGTGGTATAAATTATTTTTTACGTTAAAAATACTTATTGAACTTCTTCAATAAACGGTGGAATTTCGCCAAAAACAGAAAGCCATAAAAGATAGTTACTTGTCTTGGTCGTTGACTGGCCATTTTACATTCAAAAGATACCACTATAGAGTAACTTAGCGACACTTAAAAGTGTCCCAATATGATCTTAAAAGAGATGAAACCGGCATTCGGTTCCCATATTATGTGATTAGGCTAAACTCTAAAGACCATTTCTAAGAAAAATAGAGTTCTCTCAATGTATCAGCTTCTAAAAGGTCCATTGTTTGGAGTTTCCGAAAGTTACGGGTATGGAATAATAAACTCTTGAGAATGTTCATATGACAACAATAAATTATTCCTGACGTTGAAAATACTTATTGAACTTGTTCAATTAATGATGAAATTTGAAAAATCTGAAAACCATGCAAGGTAGTTACTATTCTTGATCTTTTACCGTTTTCCAATGAAAATAGACAACTCTTGAGCGACTTGGAGATCTTGACCGAATGTGATCTTGACTGACTTTTGGAGCCTAAAGGATGGTCTTTAGATCCCTCCTAAAATTACAGAAACCAGATGGACGAACCCAAATAATGTAATTAAGCTAATATAAGATGACCATTTCTAATCAAAATAGATTCTTCTCGAGTTATAAGCCTCACAAAAGCCTATTATTTGGAGAGTTTGCGAAAGTTAGTGCTATGGAACAATAAACTCATGGCAATGTTCAGGCATCAGAAATAATTTATTCCTGGCATCAAAAATACTAATTGGACTTCTTCAATAAGAAATGGAGTTCGGCTAAAATTGCAAAAACCGAGTTTTGGATCCCAAAGGATGGTCTTTAGATTCCTCTTAAAATTACAAAAAACGGCTTTTGGATCCCAAATGATGTTATTAAGCTAAAATATGAAAATCATTTCTTATCAAAATATATTCTTCTCGAGTTTAGGCTTTACAAAAGTTAATTATTTGGAGTTCGCGAAAGTTAGAGTTATGGACTAATAAAATCATGACAATGTTCCTATGTCAAGAATAATTTAGTCCTCACATTTGATATATGTATTGAACTTTTTCAATAAACAGTGGAATTCATGAAAGATATGAAAACCATGCAAGATGGTTACTTGTCTTAATCATTGACCTGTTTCGAATCAAAATATACCATTTTTGAGCGACTTGACGCCATTTTCAAGTGCTCAAATGTGATATTAAAATAACAAAAATCGACTTTTGGAGCCCAAAAGATGGTCTTTTGATTCCTCGTGAAATTGAAGAAACCGGCTTTCGGAGCTTAAAAATTGTGATGAGGGTAAAATATGAATACCATTTTTAATTATAATATATTCTATTCGAGTTATAAGCTTAAAAAAATCTATTATTTGGAGTTTGCGAAAGTTAGTGCTATGAAAGAATAAACTCATGGCAATGTTCAGACGTCGGGGATAATTTATTCCTGAGATTAAAAATACTTATTGAACTTCTTCAATAAATGGTGAAATTTGGCAAAAATCTGAAAACCATGAAAAATAGTTATTTGTCTTGATCATTTATGGTTTTTTATTAAAAATAGACCAACTTGAGCGACATTTAAAAATTGTCAAATATGAACTTAAAGGAGCTGAAACCGACTTTCAATTCCCATTATGATGTCATTAGAATAAAATCGAAAGACCATTTCTAAGCTAAATAGATTCTTCCAGAGTTATAAGCTTCTAAAAGGTCTATTATTTGGAGTTTCCGAAAGTTAGGATATGGAATAATAAACACTTGACAATGTTCATATGAAAGCAATAAATTATTCCTGACGTTGGAAATACTTATTGAACTTCTTCAATCAATGATGAAATTTGGAAAAATCTGAAAACCATGCAAAGTAATCTTTTAGTAAAAATAGACAACTCTTGAGGGACTTGAAGACACTTCAAAGTTCTCAAATTTGACCTTGAAATATCAGAAACCGACTTTTGGAGCCCAAAGGATGGTCTTTTGATCCCTCTTAAAATTACCGAAACCAGTTTGAAAAACTCAAATGATCTAATTAATCAAAAATAAGAATACTATTTCTAATTATAAAAGATTCTTCTCGAGTTATAAGCTTCACAAAAGCCTATCATTTTGAGTTTGCGAAAGTCAGTGCTATGGAACAATAAACCATATCAATTTTTAGGCGTCAGAAATAATCTATCCCTGGCATTAAAAATACTTAATGAACTTCTTCAATAAGCAGTGGAGTTCGGCAAAAATTTGCAAAAATCGAATTTTGGAGAACAAACGATGGTCTTTAGATTTCTTTTAAAATTACAGAAACAGGTTTTTGAAGCCAAAATGATGCTATAATAAGCTAAATATGAAAATCATTTCTTATCAAAATATATTCCACTCGAGTCGAGGCTTTAAAAAGTCTACTATTTTGAGTTTGTGAAATTACGGTGAAACCGGCTTTCAATTCCCATATGATGTGATTAGGCTAAACTCTGAAGACCATTTCTAAGCAAAATAGATTCCTCTCGATTTATAATCTTCTAAAAGTTCTGTTGTTTGGAGTTTCCGAAAGTTAAGGTTATGGAATAATAAACTCTTGACAATGTTTATATGTCAGCAATAAATTATTCGTGACGTTGGAAATATTTATTTAACTTCTTCAAGTAATGACGAAATTTGGAAAAATATGAAAACCATGCAAGGTAGTTACTTGTCTTGATATTTTACCATTTTCCTATAAAAATAGATAACTCTTAAGCGACTTGAATACACTTTAAAGTTATCAAATGTGATCTTGAAATATCAGAAACCAACTTTTGGAGCCCAAAGCATGGTCCTTAGATCCCTCTTAAAATATAGAAACTGGTTGGACGAACCCAAATGATGTAACTAAGCTAAATAAGAAGACCATTTCGATCAAAATAGATTCTTCTCGAGTTAAAAGCTTCACAAAAGCCTATTATTTGGAGTTTGCGAAAGTTAGTGCTATGGAACAATAAACTTATGGCAAGTGTCAGTGCGCCAGAAATAATCTATTCCCGATATTAAAAATACTTATTAAACTTCTTCACTAAACAATGGATTTCGGAAAAAAAATATGCAGAAACCGAATTTTGGAGCCCAAAGGATGGTCTTTACATTCCTCTTAAAATTACATAAACCGGCTTTTGGATCCCAAATGATGCGATTAAGATAAAATATGAAAATTATTTTTTTATCAAATATATTCTTCTCGAGTTTAGGATTTAGAGTTTGCGAAAGTCAGAGTTATGGAATAATAAACTCATGACATTTGATATATTTATTGAACTTTTTCAATCAGCAGTGGAATTCGGCAAAAATTTGAAAACCATGCAAGATAGTTACTTGTCTTGATCAGTGACCTTTTCGAATCAAAATATACCAAGCTTGTGCGACTTGACGCCATTTCAAAGCACGCAAATGTGATATTAAAATAACAAAGACCGACTTTTGGATCCCAAAGGATGATCTTTTGATTCCTCCTAAAATTGCAGGAACTGGCTTTCGGAGCCCAAATAGTGTGATGAGGGTAAAACATGAAGACCATTCCTAATAATAATAGATCCTTCTCGAGTTATAAGCTTCGAAAAAATCTATTATTTGGAGTTTGCGAAAGTTAGTGCCATGAAACATTAAACTCATGGCAATGTTCAGATGTCAGGAATAATCTATTCCTGATAATAAAAGTATTTATTCAACTTCTTCAATAAACAGTGTAATTTGGCAAAAATATGAAAACCATGGAAAATAGTTATTTGTGTTGATCGTTTATGGTTTTTTCATTAAAAATAGACCATCATAGAGCGACTTGGAGACATTTAAAAGTGTTTATATATGATCTTAAAGGAGATGAAACCGGCTTCCAGTTCCAATACGATGGATTAGGATAAAGTATAAAGACCATTTCTAAGCTAAATAGATTCCTCTTCAGTTATAAGCTTCAAAAAAGTGTACTATTTGGAGTTTCCGAAAGTTAGGGATCTTGATTAATAACCTTATGAAAATGTTCATATGTCAGGGAAAAATTATTTTAGACATTGGAAATACTTATTCACTTAATGATGAAATTTTGAGAAAAATTTGAAAACCATGCACGGTAGTTACATGTATTGATTTTTTACCCTTTTATAATCAAAATAGACAACTCTTGAGCGACTTGAATACATTTTAAAGTTCTGAAATGTGATCTTGAAATCGAAGAAATAGGCTTTTGGAGCCTAAATGCTATGATTAAGCTAACATATAAAAATCATTTCTTACGAAAAATAAACTCACGACAATGTTCATATGTTAGGAATAAATTATTAGGAGATTAGAGGAAATACTTATTGAACTTATTCAATTATTGATGACATTTGAAAAATATCTGAATTATGCTTTCTTTGCTATTTTTCGTGTGAATTATGTATCTTATGTTTGCTTTTGAGTTTTATAGGTATCTCGGAGTTATTGGAGCGAAAAGAAGTAGAAATTGCTCAAATGTTGGATTTATTTTTCATCGTGGTGACGAGAGCGAAAAGGCGAAGCTATCGGCGAAAGAACGAGGCCATTCCGGTTCCGTATGAGAAGGTTACGAGCAAAATCAGCAAGTTAAGCTTGTCGGTTCCCAAGGACCGACAAGTACAAAAGAGTGTTTGGTGGCCCTTATCCATTTTGGGCGCCTAAGTCGATTGTCATTCCTACAAGACCCTAAAATTGAGAGTAATCATCTCTCAATAATTTCTTCTATCTCGAAATCGAGATAAGCTCGGCGGCCGCTCCGAACTCGAATCCAAGAGAAAAGAGGAAAAATTGATGCTCTCTGTTACTGGTTAATTAATGGAGTTAGGATAGTGTTGATGCCGAGAACAGACAGAGAAGAGATGAAATTGAAGTATGCAAAGATGGGTTCTCGCTGTAATTAGGTTTTTTTTTGTTGATACTATCGATTGAAGATGATGGAGGGGTTCATGTTGACGATGCTTGTCGATTAACGGTGGGTTTTAGGTGAATTTTTGTATGACAGAAATAACGGCTCGAATTAATGGTGGGTCAAAATGAGATGCAGAAGCAAGTGCAAGGGATCGAGCAAGAGATTGAAAGGGGTTTTGTGGCTGGAAAATCAAGACAGGAATATGTTGAAATTCGCAGAGATGAATCGAAATGGAGACAAAGATGGAATTGCGGGGGATGGTATTATGGTTTATAGGTGTAGGTGGAGATAAATGGGTCTTGGTTAGTTGGACTGAATTCAGTTCAGTGGTAGTGATGGGAGTTTCAGAGATTCAAGAGGAGTTAATGGAGGTGCTACCATGGATTTGAAGGCTCGAGCTGTTGCAAGGATGTTGTTGGTTGTGTAGAGATGTTGCATGGATGATGTTGGTTCAGGTGGTGTTGGTTGGCCTGAGATAACAGTGTGGCTCAAGGTGCATTGGTTGTGTTGCGGAAACGATAAATGTATGCCTAGGTTGCGAGGGAATGGAATTGCAGATGCTGATTGAGCTGCAGAATTGAAATATTACAGGGAATGGCCTTGTTGTCAGCAAGCATCTTGGTTTGTAAGACTGAGCCAAGAATTGGTAAAGAAGGCAGGATGGAGCTGAAATTGCGGTGCTATATTGTAGCTGTAGGGCAAGGATGGACTTGGGTTCGTGAAATGGAGGAGTTGCAGTTAAATGAAGGCAGTGCTGGTGCCATTGTGAAGCAATAGAAGATGGGAGTGCAGAGTTGGCACTGGTGGAGTTGGAAGGCAACATCGAGGATTGATACAATTGCAGGTAGATGGGCAAGTATTTGGTCATTGCAATAGTTGGAGTTACAGGGGTTTTTGAGAGGTGTTCGAGGCCTGAGAAGAATACGGACAGAGCATGGCAGTTGAGATTGAGAGCAGTTTAGGGGGCCTTGCAACTGTGATGGCAGGGTTGAAGGCAGTGATAAATGGTTGGTTTCAGAGTTGATTGTTGCTGGTGTTTGTACAGCAGGTTTGCTAGAAAACACAGGATGCTGCAACTAAGAGAAATGGAGACTGATTTATGGATTTGTGAGTTGAGTCGCAATGCGAGCTGGTGATATGAGCTCAAGGGTGCAAGTGATCATCTGGAGTTGAATGAGCATCTGGAGATGATGATGAATGGGTTGGAGGTATGCTACCTGGTGGATCTGATGCCGCAGAAGCTATAGGATTGAAGAGCTGCAACTAGTGGTGGTGGAATGAATGGCTTGGCATGAGAAGAAAGGAGTCATGACTGGATATGAGTTGTACCAAGTACTGGCGCTGAGATGGTGCTGATGTTATTAGCGGTGCTGCAATGGATTGGAATGAAGATCAGAACCAACGGTGATTGGTTTTGCAAAAGCTGGTACTGTGCATCATTGGTTGAGTTTTGAAGCTGTGGAATGACGGTGAACCGAGAAGACAATGAAGCAGGAATGGCTCAATATGGAGTTACAGGTTATGAAGCTGTGATGAGTGCGCTGCACAGGGAGATGTTGGCAGAGCTGTGAAGAGCAAGGAATGAATGGAGTAAATGCTATAGATGTATGCTAGGAATGTGCAGGGAGGAAGGAACTGGCCAGAATTGGCTTGGGAATTGCCTGAAAAACAGAGGGAACTCTGTCAGACTTTTATCCTACTGAGTCGACTCAGTGAATCGCGATCTAACTCACTGGACCCGGTTTGACTCGGAAGATGATTTGGACCTGTTAAGATTGGGCTTACTGATGGGCTACTAGAGAATTATTGGAGGGGGCGTAATTTAGTTTTGGAAGAGGCAAGGAAATACAATAAGTCTATAAAATGGATCATCCAATATCTCATATCATACATCTATTATCTTTTAACTTTTGCCTCTACTTTTGTTCTAGGGTTTACACCATGAAGTCTTTTCTCTTCCTTCTTGTTATGAACTCCATGAATATGAGCTAGAGTTTTATTATTGGTTATGGAATAAGTTGGATTTCCAAATATGGGTTTTAATTCAATAAATTAGTTTTCTCTCATATTATCGTTTATGATTCACCATCAATATTGTTACATGATTTGAATGCTTGTTTAGTCGAAGTCGCGAATCGATTGAGTTTGTTTTCATCTCTCTTGCTAGATTAAGATTTATTATACGCAAAAAGTGATAATTCCGGTTTGCAAGTAGCATAAATATGATTATAGTTTGTAGTGATATATTCTTATGATCATATGTGAACCATAACCTTTGTTAAATCGGATTAGTGCGCTTTCCACGTTCGATTGCTTTGATTGTCCTGATTTCATAGAACTTAATGCATCTAGGGAATTAAACTTGATTAGTGCTTTTACACGTTAGTTTGTTCCTTTAGATAGAATTCATATTCGCATCTTTTAATGTGTTTGTTGATGACATGAGGAGATTTATGGATATACTTGCGATCAAGGTATTCTAGGTCCTTTGATAAAAGTTGAGATTAAAATATCAATTCTAGTTATTGTGTTGAAAACATGTTTGTGATTGAAGATGAAATCCATGACCAATACTTTCTTATCCTTGATTTGATTTGTTTGTTTATTTCTTTATTTGCTTTTATTTAGTTTATTATATAAAAATCACAAAACCCCGGTGTTATTTATAGGGAACCGAAACAATTTGACAACCTAGACCTCTCTGTGGGATCGATCCTTTCTTGCCCTTGCTTCATTATATATTTTGAGTAGTAAGAAAGTGTAAATTTATATTTTTGACGCCTACGACAAATGATCAAATTTTAGCGCCGTTGGGAGGCGCGGTTGTTAATTGTTTTTGGTTTCTTTTTTTTTTTTAGTTTTTTTTTTTTTTTCTTATTTTCTGGGTTTTAACCTTGGTTTGAGAATTATTTCAGGTGCTTATTTCTATGGAAGGAGCATACTACATGGATGGATACGGTTTTCAACAACCTCAAAAATATGATAACTACCAATTCCATGGGTATAATCAAAACCAATTCATTGGTTATGACCAATATTCCATGGAACCTTATGGTTTTCCTCAACAACCTTATGGCGGGTATGTGTGTGAACAACCACAAGAATGGGAGGATTCTTATGCTCGTGAACAAAAAGTCTCTAACTTTATAGATCAAGTTTCCAACTTTTTACAAGAGGAATTTCAAAAAGCTAAAGAGACTACAAACGAGCAACTCCAAGAACTTCGTGAAGGTATTGCTAGCTTGCGAAGAGGCATTGATCAATGCAAGGAAGATATGGATAATTCTAATGTGCATATGGTTTGTGGTGAATATTTGATTGCTGCTAATGTTGAAAAAGGCCAATCCTTGGGCACTTTCGTTGATAATTGTGTAGTTAACTCAACTCTTGATCGTAATAATGATCATTCACCTATTCAAAAGGATGAGTTAGAGATTAGCAACACTAAATTCAGTGAGGACCAATCTTATGTTGACTATGATAGTGACGGTGATTATGATACATTGCTTGAAACAACTCATGGTGACATCTCCGAGGAGTCTTTTTGGGATCAAGATGAAGACGAAGAGGAATATGTCGACACTTGTGTGGATTACTCAAGCATTGATCTTAATAATGATCAAGAGCCTATTCAAAGGGTGGAGCTTGAGGATGATGCATTTTCGAGTGTTCTAGAAAAGTTTCTTATAATAAAATTTGGATCCGCAAAAGAGTATGTGCCTTACAACAAAGAGGAGTGTGTTGAGAATGAGACCGGTTTGACCAATATTGTGGAAGACCCAATTGAGCTTGCATATGATTGTAATGATGATGTTTATGTCGAGACTTTGGTTACGGCAGAAACGGACGAAGAATGGTTGCAAGGTTTGATAGAGGACCATGATATACATGAGGTGAATAATTCACTTGAGTTTTTCAAGGATGAAGAGGATTCCGTAATACAAGAGATTGTGCAAGGTTTATCTAACCCTTTGCCTATTGTTTCTTCTCCTTTACCTCTTATTGGTTTGAATGTATGTGCTTCGAGAGTATTGTTGAATGACTTTGTTTCTCGATTTCCGCCATTAGAGATACTTGATTCTCATACTATGTAGGTTTTGGAACAAGAAATCGTGGAAGTACCCGACTTCTATATTCTTTATACACTTCCAAGTGTGGACAAGAATAAGTGTGGGGGAAGCTTTTATCGGTTCATAGCTTCACTTTTGCTTTATTGTACTAATATTTGTGTGAAGCTAGTGTTTGCAAAACAGTTTCTATGGAAAGATCCTCAACTTTTCAGATTGTTGATATATGGGGAATGAATCTTGCAAGGATATAGTCGGGCTGACGACTTTAAACCAAGCGCTAAATGGGAGGCAACCCATAGGTTTTGTATCTCTTATCTTTTAATTTTTCTTTTCTTGTTTTTAGTTTTTTCTTTTCGCATATTGTTATATGATTTCCCACCTTGACTTTCTTTGGACGATTCAATTTACATTGAGGACAATGTAAAGTTTAAGTGTGGGGGAGTGGTTAAGCATTTGCGTTGTAAATTTTTCAAATTTTTCAACTTTTGTGTAAATTGGTGAATAAAAAACTCCAACTTGTAGTTAGTTGAGAGTCACATAGTATACATGTCGCTAAGATTACATCGAGAATCTCATAAGAGTGACTGAACTTAGAGATGACAGAGAACATGATCGGGTTTCTTAATTGTATGAGAGTTAAAGTTGGATTTAACCATGCCAGTGGCAAATAAGGTGCAGACTAAATTCGGTATTAGAGTAGTGGTCCCCTATAGTGGAGACTACCCATGTTACATAATGTGAGGCACCGACCTTCAATTCTTTGTACCTGTCTAAATTTGTGCTTTTAGAGTGTGTGTCACCGTACGTAAATTCCGGGCAGAATGGTGAGCTGTCCAACCTCCCACCATAGAAGCACTATTTTGATCTCTTGAGTGCTATTTTTTATCAATCATGATGGTGACATCGAATTGCTAACTTACATACCACTTGTAATCTTGTTCGCATTAGCACCATCCACCTTATCTCTCTACACCAACAGGTCCATAGAAACACCATCATCATCAACAAGAGGAGCATCACAAATTTGAAGGAAAGTTGAACACGTTCGAGGTTTACAAGCAACAAAAGATGTAACTGGAGCAGATTAGATTCAAGTATAGCAACAAAACAAGGAGCAAAATTTTTATAAGTTGAAGACTATTATACAAGAGTGAAAATTATCAAGGATGAGAGTTCGAGAAATTTATGAAATCAAGACATACAAGTTATGAAGAATCAAGCGGTAAAGTACTTACACCATGGCCTTTGTACTTACGTTTTTATTTTATTTGTATTTTACTTTCTCTTGTCTTAAATATAAATATATATATATATATATATTAAAAAAAACGAAAATTAGAAAAAAAAAAGAAAAAAAAAAGAAAAAGAAAAAAAAAACAAGAGAAAGTTTTTAGGTTTGTTAATAGTTTTTATTATTTTGTTTTGTTTTTATTTTGTATTTGTTTTATTTATTATTATTAAAAAAAAATTTAAAAAAAAAATATGGCGGAGATTGTGTTCGAAATTAGCTGCTAAATCAGTTGGCAAGGACATGGCGACGTATCTTGGTGATCACCAGTTTGGTGTAGGCGTGCCGTGTGGAGCAGAGGGAATTCTTCACGCTGCGAATAGGATTTTGGAACTCAAAGGTACAATAAACACGATGTCTATGCTTATGATCGACTTTTCTAATGCTTTCAATATGGTTGATCGTACCACGTTGATTCATGAAGTTAGACTTCGGTGTCCTAGCATTTCCCGATGGGTGGAATTTTGCTATGCTACGCCTGCGAGATTATATTACAATGAATTTGTTCTCTCCTCGGCTCTTGGTGTACAACAAGGAGACCCTTTGGGTCCTTTATTGTTCTCCCTAGTTCTACATCCTCTTGTGAACAGGATTTCGAGCCAGTGCAACCTTGACTTCCATGCTTGGTATCTTGATGATGGCACCATCGCAGGTGACACCATGGAAGTAGCTAAAGCTCTCTCATTAATACAAACGGAAGGCAAAAGTCGTGGGATGCATCTAAACATTAGTAAGACTGAGCTCATCTGGCCGTGTATTGATTCGAGGAGTCTCGTGGATGGAGTCTTCCCAGCTAACATTAGTAGGCCCTCCTGTGGCGTCAAATTGTTGGGGGGGCCTGTAAGCCTTGATATGCAATTTTGCAATGAGTTAGTGAAGGGGAAAATCGACAAAACAGTGCAGCTTATGGAATCTGTCAAACAGTTACAGGATCCGCAATGTGAGCTTTTGTTGTTGCGTAGTTGTGCAGGTGTCTCGAAGCTTTATTTCAACTTTCGGACTACTAACCCTGTTGTTCTTCATCAAATTTCTCCTTGCTATGATATGCCTCTATTACGTTCCTCGCATCATATAGTGACAGGTGATGGGCGGGGTTTGGCCCCCTTCAATAGCATTGCTACTTTGTCGTTGAAAGATGGTGGGCTCGGTGTTCATACGATGGCCGACACGCTTAACTTTTGTTACCTTGCTTCTTGCTTTCGACGCCGAGTTTGCAGGATACCATTCTTAAACTTCCATCCGAGTCGGCTCCCGGTCGTAGCTATTTGCATGCCTTGTCTCGTTTCACCTGAGGTCTGCGGGTTGTCCTCTTTCAACATCAATTCTATTGCCACTGGTCCCATGAAATCACCGGGAGTATCGTATTTTGACGTCGTTAAGAAAGATATACCCAACAAATACCCGATGTCGGAACGTGATGTTATCCTTTGGCGTAGAACAGATCGCCCATGCGCAAGACTATCTTAAAGCTGTACCGATTGACGGCCTTAACCAAACCCTTGGACCTTGGCAGTTCAGAGCTGTTGTTTGTTATAGGCTTGGTATACCCATTTTCAACAATGTTGAGGTTTGTATTTGTTGTAAGAGGAACATGGATGATTTTGGCGATCATGCACTTCATTGTGCTAGTGAGGTAGGGCTCAAATTTAGGCATGACTTTGTCAGAGATGTTATTGCGGACATTTGCTATAAGGATGGGGTTGTGGCTAGGAAGGAAGTTAACATTGGCCTTTTATCTGACAAGGATACGGCTTTGAAGCCTGCAGACATTCTTGTCTGTAATTGGGAGAATGGTAAAGACGTATGCTTCGATGTTACAGGGGTTTCTCCATTTTCTGGTAACAGCGGCCGAGCCTTTGTTCCGGGTATTGCTATATCTAGTGCCATCACTCGCAAGCGCACCAAATATTTGGCGAAGTGCTCTGAACATGGTTACGGTTTCGGGGTCCTTGCTTTTTCTACCTTGGGAGAACTGGGTGAAGACATGGTGGTTCTTTTGAAGAGACTGAGGAATTGCATTGCAAATTATGATATGAATTATAAGATAGGAAATTCTTTTTTATAGACTAGGTATTTCCATTCAAAGAGGTGTAGGGGGTCACTTGTTGCTAGGCTACCCTCCACCGATGTTGTACCTTCTTTCGATATTTAATAAAAGCCGTCGGCGCGTTTTCTATTAACAAAAAAAAAAAACAAAAAAAAAAAAAAAATTATTTTGGGTTTGTTCGATTTTGGTTTTTGTATTATTTCAATAAAGACAAGGTAAGAAGGAATATCTATAATGAAGTTTCAAGCAACAAGAAATTAGAGGAAAAAGTTATATTGTCAAGATTCTACGAAGTTCAAGAGTGATCATCAAGAGTTGAAGACCGAAGACGAAGATGAAGACACCGATAGAAGACCGAAGACGTTTCTATGGATGCTGTGAGAGTGGTGCTAGCTGCACGTCGAACGGATAACGAGGTAAGTAAGCATATTCCCACCTTCGTTAAGTGGTTGATTTCCTTTCGAAGAGATCGTCAGAAAAATGGGTTTTCAAAAATATTAAAAGATGTGGGTTTTCAAAATATTTCGGAGGGTTTTTACCTTCCTACCATTCAACGTGTCGCGGGATTCTCTCTTCATTCCTACCTGGACACATGTGTGACCCATAAAAAGCTGTTTATTATTGAGAACAATATCATAAAACCCTTTCTTATGAGGCAGAGTCGAGACTTTTGATCACTCCGAACCCGAATTTCTTTCGAGAAGGGATGGTTATTTCTCTCTCAACTTTTAAGAATGAGATTGTGTTCATTTATGTGTCTAACTTCTTATGACTAGTGTGCAGAATCTCTATGTCTTCTTAGCGCGTTGGATGCTATCATTTCAGAGAACTAGTAAGTTGGAAAAGTAGGTTTTGTGGGTATATCTCTAGTAAACCCTCACGAGACTATAACTCGTCCACTAGGGACACCTAGGTTTTGTGGGTTTAAAGGCTTGTTATTTATGCTAAAAGTGACCATAGTCTCGACGACACGGAGTTGTATGTATTTTTCATAATTTATTTTGTTTGATTGGCTCGAGGACTAGCAAAGTCTAAGTGTGGGGGAATCTGATAGGTGTTGTAAAACACCTAATATTATATCTAGTATTTATGCTTTCTTTGTTATTTTTCGTGTGAATTATGTATCTTATGTTTTCTTTTGAGTTTTATAGGTATCTCGGAGTCATTGGAGCGAAAAGAAGTAGAAATTGCTCAAATGTTGGATTTATTTTTCATCGTGGTGACGAGAGCGAAAAGGCGAAGCTATCGGCGAAAGAACGAGGCCATTCCGGTTCCGTATGAGAAGGTTACGAGCAAAATCAACATTTAAGCTTGTCAGTTCCCAAGGACTGACATTACAAAAAGAGTGTTTGGTGGCCCTTATCCATTTTGGGCGCCTAAGTCGAGCTGCCATTCCTACAAGACCCTAAAATTGAGAGTAATCATCTCTCAATAATTTCTTCTATCTGAAATCGAGATAAGCTCTGGCGGCTGCTCTGAACTCGAATCCAAGAGAAAAGAGGAAAAATTGATGCTCTCTGTTACTGGTTAATTAATGGAGTTAGGATAGTGTTGATGCCGAGAACAGACAGAGAAGAGGTGAAATTGAAGTCTGCAAAGATGGGTTCTCGCTGTAATTAGGTTTTTTTTTGTTGATACTATCGATTGAAGATGATGGAGGGGTTCATGTTGACGATGCTTGTCGATTAACGGTGGGTTTTAGGTGAATTTGTGTATGACATAAATAACGGCTCGAATTAATGGTGGGTCAAAATGAGATGCAGAAGCAAGTGCAAGGGATCGAGCAAGAGATTGAAAGGGGTTTTGTGGCTGGAAAATCAAGACAGGAATATGTTGAAATTCAGAGATGAATCAAATGGAGACAACAGATGGAGTTGCAGGGATGGTATTATGGTTTTTAGGTGTAGTTGGAGATAAATGGGTCTTGGTTAGTTGGACTGAATTCAGTTCAGTGGTAGTGATGGGAGTTTCAGAGATTCAAGAGGAGTTAATGGAGGTGCTACCATGGATTTGAAGGCTCGAGCTGTTGCGGGGATGTTGTTGGTTGTGTAGAGATGTTGCAAGGATGATGTTGGTTCAGGTGGTGTTGGTTGGCCTGAGATAACAGTGTGGCTCAAGGTGCATTGGTTGTGTTGCGGAAACGATAAATGTATGCCTAGGTTGCGAGGGAATGGAATTGCAGATGCTGATTGAGCTGCAGAATTGAAATATTACAGGGAATGGCCTTGTTGTTGCAGCAGCTTGGTTTGTAAGACTGAGCCAAGAATTGGTAAAGAAGGCAGGATGGAGCTGAAATTGCGGTGCTATATTGTAGCTGTAGGGCAAGGATGGACTTGGGTTCGTGAAATGGAGGAGTTGCAGTGAAATGAAGGCAGTGCTGGTGCCATTGTGAAGCAATAGAAGATGGGAGTGCAGAGTTGGCACTGGTGGAGTTGGAAGGCAACATCGAGGATTGATACAATTGCAGGTAGATGGGCAGCTGCTGGTCATTGCAATAGTTGGAGTTACAGGGGGTTTTTGAGAGGTGTTCGAGGCCTGAGAAGAATACGGACAGAGCATGGCAGTTGAGATTGAGAGCAGTTTAGGGGGCCTTGCAACTGTGATGGCAGGGTTGAAGGCAGTGATAAATGGTTGGTTTCAGAGTTGATTGTTGCTGGTGTTGGTACAACAGGTTTGCTAGAAAACACAGGATGCTGCAACTAAGAGAAATGGAGACTGATTTATGGATTTGTGAGTTGAGTCGCAATGCGAGCTGGTGATATGAGCTCAAGGGTGCAAGTGATCATCTGGAGTTGAATGAGCATCTGGAGATGATGATGAATGGGTTGGAGGTATGCTACCTGGTGGATCTGATGCCGCAGAAGCTATAGGATTGAAGAGCTGCAACTAGTGGTGGTGGAATGAATGGCTTGGCATGAGCAGAAAGGAGTCATGACTGGATATGAGTTGTACCGAGTACTGGTGCTGAGATGGTGCTGCTGTTATTAGCGGTGCTGCAATGGATTGGAATGAAGATCAGAACCAACGGTGATTGGTTTTGCAAAAGCTGGTACCGTGCATCATTGTTTGAGTTTTGAAGCTGCGGAATGGCGGTGAACCGAGAAGACAATGAAGCAGGAATGGCTCAATATGGAGTTACAGGTTATGAAGCTGTGATTAGTGCGCTGCACAGGGAGATGTTGGAAGAGCTGTGAAGAGCAAGGAATGAATGGAGTAAATGCTATATATGTATGCTAGGAATGTGCAGGGAGGAAGGACCTGGCCAGAATTGGCTTGGGAATTGCCTGAAAAACGAGGGAACTCGTCGGACTTTTATCCTACTGAGTCGACTCAGTGAATCGCGATCTAACTCACTGGACCCGGTTTGACTCGAAAGATGATTTGGACCTGTTAAGATTGGGCTTAGTGATGGGCTACTAGAGAATTATTGGAGGGGGCGTAATTTAGTTTTGGAAGAGGCAAGGAAATACAATAAGTCTATAAAAAGGATCATCCAATATCTCATATCATACATCTATTATCTTTTAACTTTTGCCTCTACTTTTGTTCTAGGGTTTACACCATGAAGTCTTTTCTCTTCCTTCTTGTTATGAACTCCATGAATATGAGCTAGAGTTTTATTATTGGTTATGGAATAAGTTGGATTTCCAAATATGGGTTTTAATTCAATAAATTAGTTTTCTCTCATATTATCGTTTATGATTCACCATCAATATTGTTACATGATTTGAATGCTTGTTTAGTCGAGTCGCGAATCGATTGAGTTTGTTTTCATCTCTCTTGCTAGATTAAGATTTATTATACGCAAAAGTGATAATTCCGGATTGCAAGTAGCATAAATATGATTATAGTTTGTAGTGATATATTCTTATGATCATATGTGAACCATAACCTTTGTTAAATCGGATTAGTGCGCTTTCCACGTTCGATTGCTTTGATTGGCCTGATTTCATAGAACTTAATGCATCTAGGGAATTAAACTTGATTAGTGCTTTTACACGTTAGGTTGTTCCTTTAGATAGAATTCATATTCGCATCTTTTAATGTGTTTGTTGATGACATGAGGAGATTTGCGGGATATACTTGCGATCAAGGTATTCTAGGGCCTTTGATAAAAGTTGAGATTAAAATATCAATTCTAGTTATTGTGTTGAAAACATGTTTGTGATTGAAGATGAAATCCATGACCAATACTTTCTTATCCTTGATATGATTTGTTTGCTTATTTCTTTATTTGCTTTTATTTAGTTTATTATATAAAAATCACAAAACCTCGGTGTTATTTATAGGGAACCGAAACAATTTGACAACCTAGACCTCTCTGTGGGATCGATCCTTTCTTGCCCTTGCTTCATTATATATTTTGAGTAGTAAGAAAGTGTAAATTTATATTTTTGACGCCTACGACAATGATCATTGAGCCCAAAAATGGTCTTTAGATTCCTCTTTAAATTACGTAAACCAGCTTTTGGAGCCCAAATGATGTGACCAAGCTAAGATATGAAAATCATTTCTTACCAAAATATGTTCTTCTTGAGTTATAAGGTTTAAAAAAGTCTATTATTTTGAGTTTGCGACATTTAGAGTTATGGAATAATAAAATCATGACAAAGTTCATATGTCAGGAATAATTTATTCCTAATATTTGATATATTTATTGAACTTTTTCAAGAAATGAATGAAATTCGGCAAAAATCTGAAAACCGTGCAAGATAGCTACTTCTCTTGATTATCGGCTGTTTAAATCAAAATAGACCTATAAAGCGACTTGGCAACATTTAAAATAGTTCAAATATGATCTTAAAAGAGCTAAAATCGGCTTTCGGTTCCCATACGATGTGATTAGGATAAATCCTAAAGATCATTTCAAAGCTAAATATATTCCTACCGATTTATAAGCATAAAAAAAAGTCTATTATTTGGAGTTTTCGAAAGTTAGGGATTTGGAATAATAAACTCATGACAATGCTCATATGTCAGGAAAAATTTATTTCTGACTTTAGAAATACTTATTATTTAACTTCGTCAACTAATGATGAAATTTAGAAAAAAATCTATAAACCATCCAAGGTAGTCCGATGTTTTGATCTTTTACCCTTTTCCTATCAAAATTGACAACTCTTGAGCGACTTGAATACATGATAGAGTTCTCAAATGTGATCTTGAAATAGCAGTAACCGTCTTTTTGAGCCCAAAGGATGGTATTTAAATCCTCTTAAAATTGCAGAAACCCATGGTAACCGTATGCATGGAATTGATGTTCCATAAAGTGGTTAACTCATGAAACTGGTTTTCATGAAACTGCTAACGTTATGGAATTGATGTCCCATAAAGTTGTTAACGCATGTGCTTTATGTCCCATGAACGTTTCACACATAACTTCCCGTATTTACTAACCACCTCACCCTTATGACACTTCCTTATGACGGGCGTAGTGTACGCCGCACGCTGTAAACCGCCAAACCAATACCCAAAGAGGATCCCCCAGTTTTTGTTGATGTCTCAAATGTTTTGGAAAACATGTAGCACGTTGTTATGGCTTGGCAAGTCAAGCTCGGGAAACTTGCCAGCCTGGTGACCTTCGACGGTCGGGATTTTGCATCTTGAGAGGAGGGGCAACCGTTGATCGTTGTGCGCCTTCGTTTTGGTAGCCACGTAGTGAGGGCCAATGTGGTGGCGCGACTAGGTTGGCATGCCGTTGGCATGGCAAGGTTTGGCGTGGCCAAAGGTTACCATGTGTCGTCAGGTAACCTTGGATGGCTAGGATTTTCTCCTGGGATTGAAGGGCAACCGTTGATTGTTGCACGCCTTCGTTTTGGTAGTCGCGAGTGAGGGCCAACGTGGTGGCGCGGCTAGGTTGGCATGGCAAGGTTTGGCGTGGCCAAACTTAGGTTTTCGGGCCAAAGGTTACCATATGTCGTCTGGTAACCTTGGATGGATAGGATTTGCTCCAGGGTTTGAAGGGAAACCGTTGATTGTTGCACGCATTCGTTTTAGTGGCCGCGTAGGGAAGGCCAACAGGGTGGCGCGTGGTTAGGCTTGGCATGTGGGGCCAAGGGTTCTCCTTGGGCGTGTGGCGTGGCTAGGGCCAAGGCAATGGCGTTTGGCTTGGCATGATGTGACTAGCATGGCTAGGGCCAAGGCAAAGTGCGTTTAGCATGGCGCGACTAGGTTTGGTTTGGCTTGGCATGTGGGGCCAAGGGTTCGCCTTGGGCATGTGGCGTGGCTAGGGACAAGGCAAGGGCGTTTGGCTTGGCATGATGTGACTAGCATGGCTAGGGCCAAGGAAAAGTGTGTTTGGCATGGCGCGACTAGCTTGGCTAGGTTTGGTTTAGCTTGGCATGTGGGGCCAAGGGTTCGCCTTGGGCGTGTGGCGTGGCTAGGTCCAAGGCAAGGTCGTTCGGCTTGGCATGATGTGACTAGCATGGCTACGGCCAAGGAAAAGAACGTTCGGCATGGTGCGGCTAGCTTGGCTAGGTTTGGTTTGGCTTCGCATGTGGGGCCAAGGGTTTGACTTGGGCGTGTGGCGTGGCTAGGGCCAAGGCAAGGGAGTTTGGCTTGGCATGATGTGACTAGCATGGCTAGGTCCAAGGCAAAGTGCGTTTGGCATGGCGCGGCTAGCTTGGCTAGGTTTGGTTTGGCTTGGCATATGGGGCCAAGGGTTCGCCTTGGGCGTGTGGCGTGGCTAGGGCCAAGGCAAGGGCGTTTGGCTTGGCATGATGTGACTAACATGGATAGGGCCAAGGCAAAGTGCGTTTGGCATGGCGCGGCTAGGTTTGGTTTGGCTTGGCATTTGGGGCCAAGGGTTCGCCTTGGGCGTGTGGCGTGGCTAGGGACAAGGCAAGGGCGTTTGGCTTGGCATGATGTGACTAGCATGGCTAGGGCCAAGGAAAAGTGCGTTTGGCATGGCGCGGCTAGCTTGGATAGGTTTGGTTTAGCTTGGCATGTGGGGCCAAGGGTTCGCCTTGGGCGTGTGGCGTGGCTAGGGCCAAGGCAAGGGCGTTTGGCTTGGCATGATGTGACTAGCATGGCTACGGCCAAGGAAAAGAGCGTTCGGCATGGTGCGGCTAGCTTGGCTAGGTTTGGTTTGGCTTCGCATGTGGGGCCAAGGGTTTGACTTGGGCGTGTGGCGTGGCTGGGGCCAAGGCAAGGGAGTTTGGCTTGGCATGATGTGACTAGCATGGCTAGGTCCAAGGCAAAGTGCGTTTGGCATGGCGCGGCTAGCTTGGCTAGGTTTGGTTTGGCTTGGCATATGGGGCCAAGGGTTCGCCTTGGGCGTGTGGCGTGGCTAGGGCCAAGGCAAGGGCGTTTGGCTTGGCATGATGTGACTAACATGGATAGGGCCAAGGCAAAGTGCGTTTGGCATGACGCGGCTAGCTTGGCTAGGTTTGGTTTGGCTCGGCATATGGAGCCAAGGGTTCGCCTTGGGCGTGGCTAGCTTTGGCTAGGTGCGGTTTTGGCTTGGCATGTGGGGCCAAGGGTTCGCCTTGGGCCTGGCTAGCTTTGGCTAGGTGCGGTTTTGGCTTGGCATGTGGGGCCAAGGGTTTGCCATAGGCGCATGGCGTGACTAGCTTGGGCTAGGTGCGGTTTTGGCTTGGCATGTGGGGCCAAGGGTTTGCCATAGGCGCATGGCGTGACTAGCTTGGGCTAAGTGCGTGACCAAGCTAGGGTTTTGGGGCAAAGGTCGTTTGGTAACCTTAGACGGCCAGGATTTGCTCCTGGGATTGAAGGGGACCATTGATTGTTGCACGCCTTCGTTTGACAGCCGTGTAATGAAGGCCAGTATGGTGGCGCGACATGGGGCCATGGCGAGGTGCGTTTGGCATAGCACAGTAGGTGTGGCTGGCATGATTTGCCATCGGCACGGAGGTGCGGCTAGCATGGTTTGCATGCTTTGGCGCGGTCGGTGTGGCTGTCATGATTTGCCATTGGCACAGAGGTGCGGCTAGCATGGTTGGGATGCTTTGGCGCGGTCGGTGTGGCTGGCATGATTTTCCATTGGCACAGAGGTGCGGCTAGCATGGTTGGCATGCTTTTGCGCGGTCGGTGTAGCTGGCATAATTTGCCATTGGCACAGTGGTGCGGCTAGCATGGTTGGCATGCTTTGGCGCGGTTGGTGTGGCTGGCATGATTTTCCATTGGCACAGAGGTGCGTCTAGCATGGTTGGCATGCTTTGGCGCTGGTCGGTGGCGGGCATGATTTGCCATTGGCACAGAGGTGCGGCTAGCATGGTTGGCATGCTTTGGCGCGGTCGGTGTGGCTGGCATGATTTGCCATTGGCATATAGGTGCGGCTAGCATGGTTGGCATGCTTTGGCGGTCGATGTGGCTGGCATGATTTGCCATTGGCACAGAGGTGCGGCTAGCATGGTTGGCATGCTTTGGCGCGATCGGTGTGGCTGGCATGATTTGTCATTGGCACACTTGGGAATTAGGGTTTGGCTTGTCGTAACCCTAATTTGAAAAAGATACCCCATTAATTATTTAGGAACACATTAAAGGTTTCAGTAGATGTGCCTAGTAAATGCTTGTTACTTTAAATGTTGTGACATCACTGTCTGCTAGGGTTTAGTGTTTTACGATTTTAACCCTAAGTTAAAAACCACCATCAACAAATCTAAAGACCATTGAAGGTAGTCCGATGTCTTGATCTTTTACCCTTTTCCTATCAAAATTGACAACTCTTGAGCGACTTGAATACATTATAAAGTTCTCAAATGTGATCCTTAAATAGTAGTAACCGTCTTTTTGAGCCCAAAGGATGGTATTTAGATTCCTCTTAAAATTGCAGAAACTGACTTTATGAACCCAGATGATGTGATTAAGCTAAATATGAAGACCAATAATAATAAAAATAGATTTTTCTCGAATTATAAGACGTCAAGAATAATTTATTGCTGATATTAAAAATAAGTATTTAACTTCTTCAATAAACGGTTGAATTTGGCAAAAATTTTAAAACATGAATCGTAGTTCTCTGTTATGATCCTATGTCATTTTTCAATCAAAATAGACCACTATAGAGCCACTTGGGGACAATTAAAAATGTTCACGTATCATATTAATTAAAAGAGAGGAAACTGGTTTTTGGTTTTTCATATGATGGGATTAGGATAAATCTAAAGATCATTTCTAATCTGTATATATTTCTTTAGATTTACAAGCTTCAATAAAATATACTATTTGGAGTTTCCGAAAATTAGGGGTCTTGAATAATAAACTCATGACAATAATCATATGTAAGGAAAAAATTATTCCCTACATTGGAAATACTTAACGAACTTCTTTAATTAATGGTGAAATTTAAAAGAAAAACTAAAAACCATGCAAGTTAGTTACTGTATTGATTTATACCCTTTACAATCAAAATAGACAATTCTTGAGCGCCTTGTATGCATTTTAAAGTTCTCAAATGTGATTTTGAACTAGAAGAAACCAACTTTTTGAGCCCAAAGAATGGTCTTTAGATTCCTCTTTAAATTACAGGAACCAGCTTTTGGTGCCCAAATGATGTGACCAAGCTAAGATATGAAAATCATTTCTTATCAAAATATATTCTTCTTGAGTTATAAGCTTTAAAAAAGTCTATTATTTTGAGTTTGCTACTATTTAGAGTTATGGAATAATAAACTCATGACAAAGTTCATATGTCAGGATTAATTTACTCCTGACATTTGATATTTATTCCTGACATAATCTAATTGAACAAAGTAATTAGATTCAGGAGTCCATATCCCCTGAATCAGGAGTCTAATTGAACAAAGTAATTGGAAATAATTTATTCAGGAGTCCATATCCCCCAATAAGTAAAGGATTCATAATCTAATTTGAACAAAGTAAAAACCGTGCATTAATACTAAAAAAAAACTTTAACACAATTCGCAAGCACAATAAGCCTACTCAATTTACAGGAGAAAGATTTGGTGAAAAAGTACAGAACTCAAAATCATCATAGTAGAAAATATTGCCATTTTCTCCTCTCAACCATGACGAGAGTCCATTCATCTTAACCTTGCTATCGCTAAGAGTACTCTTTTTCTTTCCGTTGTAAGAGTATAACGAGAAATCCTTCTCACCTACGAATCTTATGAGGAATAAGTCTTGAGTCCCTAAAACATGTCTTATTGCTGGATTCCATCTCCATTCCAAAGGTGTCATTGGAATTGTCTCTTCAGTCCAATAACTACTCCGTCCAATCGACACTGCACTACTGGTAATTCCCTTGTCTTGCTCGTCCCTATCAATATTGTTATTGGCGTGTAATAAGCACATGGTTATTTCTAGTATGTTGTTGTTACCTAGTTCTACTCTTAGCCCAGCTAATCGTCCATCTAAATTATAGTAATAGCGGTGTGTGAGGAGCTGAGGAATATCAATTAATCTGAACTTCTCACTGGCGACGTCAAATTCAATAAAATATGATTCAGTGGCATCACCGGAACCACTCTTATAACCCTCGCAATGGCAATATATTGTACCACTCGTATAAACAGAAGCTACGACTTTGTCAGGTGATTTGTTGGGCAGGACGAAATCGATCTTTCTCCATGAATTCTTTCGTACAGTCAATACCTCACTAACGACATCGACAGTCTTAACATCATTCTCACGGTTACGTCTACACAGACGCCACAACGCAACAACTTTGTGTTCCTTGGTCACCGGGTCATATCCAAATTCATGCTTTAAAAGAATTAAACAAGAAGATTTGTATAGTACCCGTTCTTCGTCTACTTCTTGTTTAATCACGGACTTTATCCATGGCGTTGATTCTCTGGTGGTACTGTTGCACACGAAAGCACAATAGTTATCTGTGTCCATAAAACAAATTAACCCGTCGAGACTGCATACACGATGCTGACTACGAGAAGGTGGTGCAATCCATTGGCTGATGGCTCCCACAGATACCGCACTTTCATACTGGTCATCTTCATCAGTCGATGTTATCAGTAACTCTGCTGTTAACAAACATCTTGGCTCCTTTGTATACCGAGGCTTCCCAACAAGAAGAAGAGATGGGTGTTGGTTCAGTCCAGACGAGTGTAAATAATAATCAAGGAAGTGCTGATCTTCCTGAATAGTAGATTGCCAATGTTTGCAGACACACTTGAACTTCATGAGAGATTTGATAGGAAGCCTGCTCAATATTTCGTAAAAGATAACTTCATCACCAAGTTTACAAGTTACTTTTTCTTGTTTCTTTTGCACGCTCTTTCTTCTTCTTCTTGTGCCACGCCTATTCTTCTTCATCATTCTTTTTTTGAAGTTCACTTTCGTGAAGGGAAGATTTTGAGATATTTGGTGGTTGTGCTTTTCACAGGTGGTGGAGGCTTAGACGGCAGCCAGGTTGTGACAATATATAAGGTTGTGACAATATATAAGGAGCTAAGTGGATTTTAGGGTTTGTTATTGTATACTGAATATAAGGAGCTAATTGGATTTTAGGGTTTGTTAAGTGAAGTGTGGGCAGTTTTCGGGCTCGGGCTTATTTTAAGAGGACTTTTTATTTTCAATTTTGGGGTTTGGGATTATTTTCTGAAAATGGGTCATTTGTCCAAATATTTTTAAAGGGATAATTGGTGTTTAGTACTCAGGTTTTGACCAATACTAAGCTTTGGTCTAACATTTGTCTAACGTTAGTGCTTGGTACCTGGACCTAACGTTGACATGCATTTACTCATTTAGATATTGACTTCTGTTTATAAATTAATTAAAAATAAAATAAAATAAAACTGTTGGTTGAATTTACTATCTTATCCCTCCACTTTCCATTACCCTAAACCTAACTCTTTCTCTTCTCCCCTCTTTTTCTTCCGCCCGCCTCTCCCTGTTAGAACTTGAGCAACAGAGTATTCATACAAGTTCATCCCAATCGTGCATCGTCTTCTTCTTGCATAACATCATCATATCCCCTACCACTGTCACCTTCATCCTGAATTCAGAAAAGAGAGAATTGGGTGGTGGTAATGATTCTGAAATTGCAGATGAAGAACAAAGAAGTATTGATGGGTTTTAATGCTTGTCAAGAAAAAGAAAATGGTGATTCTGTAGAGACTAGAACTAATTGAAGAAGTTATAGGGAAGAACATCAATTGTTTCCGGTGATTTGAGGGGTTGGAGGAAATTTATGGTGATAATTAACTTTAATAGGAGGATGAAAATAGGGTTTGCATCAATTTTGGGTTCTAATTTAGTTATGAGAAGATTGTGAAATTAGTGTTATTAAACAAAGATGAGTAATGGGTTGATTGCCGTAATGGAAATAAGAAATCTTTCGAGTTGGAGAATTCCGGAATATGCCGTTCAATCTAAACGAACACAGGAATTTATACTTCATCAACAATCAAATAACACGATCCGAGCTTTAGGGCTTCTTCTTCAAAAAGGATTGTCAATGTTGAAGGTGAGATTGAGAAGGGTCGGATGGGAATGGTTTTGGAAGGTCAATTTTAGATAGTGAGTGCCTCAATTTCAATTTCATTTTGTTTGTTTTGATTTTAGTTGAGACTGTAATGTTGTTATCTTGGATTCAATTAGAGTTTCATTCTAATAAGAAGTGTATTTCTTTTGTAATTTCGGGGGTATCAATTGCTGTAGTTTTTAAATGTGAAACCAGCGAGAAATTGGAGAAAGAAGATATCGATGATGCCATTGAAGATGGTGAAGAATTGACGGGTTCAGTTGGTGTTTGCTGATGGGCTAATTTCAAAAGGGTTTTGCGATTGAGTTAGTTTTTTGAGGTGTTATTGGGATCGAACTAGTTTCTTAGGCTATGGTGTTTTTCAGTTCAGCTCTAGTTCAATATTGCAGGTAGAAATTAGGTTTGATTTCAATCTGAAATTGGTAGCATAACATGCGAATTGATGAGGGTTGATGTGATTGATGGTTGTGTAAATATTTGTAGAGTTAAGGGTATCTTTGTAATCTCACTTGATAATTTAATTTAATATCAGTTTTTTAATAATTACTGAAGAAAAGTTAGGACTTAACCTAGTCAACACGGGCAACGTCCAGTCTAGGTACCAAGCTCTAACGTTGGACAAATGTTAGACCAAAGCCTAATGTTGGTCAAAATCTGAGTACTAAACACCAATTATCCCATTTTTAAAACATGGTTCTAATGGACGAGTAAAAATTAGTATGGGTGAAATGGACACCAAAAAAATAGCAAGAATGAAACTGGATTCATCCTGGCTTAAACTTAAAAAAAAAATGAGGATGAAACTTAGTTGTTTATGTGTTATTGTCGCCTTCTTCTCATCAGGTGAGCTTCAACCTCATATTGAATTGAATGAATCTCTCGTTGTGGGGTACTTCGTGGGAAAGAGGCCTGATTTTCTGTTTGTGAAAGAGAACTTAACAACTCAGTGGAAAACAAAGGGAGATTTTTCTATGACTATCTATGGTGAACAAGCTTTCATGTTCAAGTTTTCACAAGAAGAGGATCGTACAAGAATTTTAGAAATGGGTTCTTTGTATATTGCTAGTAGATTGTTCTTAATTCGTCCATGGTCTCCATTTATTGAACAACATATTGGTTCAATCAGATCTGTACCTGTATGGATGATAATTAGATATTTTCCAATTCATCTTTGGAATGCTACTGGATTTGCTAGGATATGTAGTCTTGTAGGAACTCCAATTATGACTGATACCCCTACAACAATGAAAACTAGAATGTCTTTTGCTAGAGTTTGTGTAGAAATTGATTCAACCTGCACCTTTCCTTCAGAGCTTCCTTATCAAATTGATGATAAAAAGTATAAGGTGAGGGTTGAATATCCATGGAAGGCTACTTTATGTTCTCTTTGTAAGAGTTTTGGGAACTCAAGTACTAAGTGTGGTTCCAATCCTGCACCTAAGTACAAAAAAAATTGGGTTCCTAAAACTAGCAATGATGCAACAGTCACTACGGAGGCTCATGAGACTAGTGCAGGGGAGACAACAGAAATGGTTACAAGTTCTATGCAACAAGACTGGGAGGTGGTGGCTCAATCAAAGGAGATTTTGACTACTGTTGTACAACATGATGGGGTCATAGAAGTGGAAGCCGAACCTTCAACTGAAAATTGGACTATTTGTACTAAAAGAAGAAGAAATCAAGCGGAAAAGGTGCTTCACAAGTTCAACCTTGCTCCCTGAACCCTTTTTCTGTTTTAGATACAAACGCTCAAAGTGTGAATGCGGAATTAGATAAATCTTTAACAACGAGTAGAGAAGAAGAAATTAGAGAACAAGAGGGTAACAAGGGAGTCAGCGATGACAAAGTCACAATTGAATCTTGTGATGATTCTAGTAAAGAGTCGGAGTACGAAACAGATAACGAAGGTATGGTTGTTGAGAAGATGAGAACTCTAGAAGAAATACCTAGAAGGAGACCTATGACTAAGGAGCAAAAGATTGATAATCTTGTGAACGTTAGTGCTTTGTTAGGTGTTGGAAGAAAGAAAGCCGACTTGGAGAATGTATTCAGTGGCATAGTAGAAAGACAATCCAAGCTAAACCCTGAAAAAGAACTTGCTAAACTCAATTGGCCTGGGGTTACAAACAATGATATGCTTAGTAGAGGAAAACGACCCCTGCTAGGAAAAAATAGACTGCGACATTTGCTTGTATGTCTTTTATTTTAAGCTCTTTGGAGCTGGCAGGGAGGGTGCCTTTGTTAGTTGTTGTTAAGGCTTGCAGGCCTTAGTTTGGTTCCCTTTTGCGGCACTTGATTAATGCTTTCTACTTCTATAATTCTTTTTTTTTTCTTTTTTCAATAAAATTATAACCTTCCAAGTAAAAAAAAAAAAAAAAAAACTTTCCAAATATAGTACCAATATACATCAAGGTGCAAGTTGGTCGGATACGTGTCCGACACGGCAGGCCTTCAAAGTGGAAGTGCCGTGCTATACGGTCCTCTCAGTGGGTCCCACATTCATGCGTGCCCCCACGCCCAAAGTGGGGTCTCACATTCAACGGCCAATAATTGTTAGGGGGCCTGGCCGGCGAGTGGCAATCACATCGAGGGGGCACGTCTTCCTGAAACAAACAAAACCGCGTTAACTTCCTTTCCCTTCCCCCACATCCGTTTCTTTCTTTTATTTTTCTTGTAACTCCTCCTACTAGCATTTCAAATCAGGGTTTCGATTCAATCGTTTGTATCACCAACACCACCATCTTCATCATCGTACTATTAATCTTTGTGATTTGATCTGATCTAAAGGAACCACTTTAAAGAAACTGAGTACAATGAATTCGGTAAGTGTTTATAACTTTTCGTTGATTTAAACTTAAATCTTATTTAATGGGTTCTCTTTATATCTTATTTTAAGCATACCCAGAAACCCAATTTGTGATTTAAAGCATGGATTTGGTGAGATTGGTTTTTGGGCCAAATCAGTCATATTCCGGTTTGGAGTATAATTTCTGATTAAATCATACATAATTATAATTGTTTCCATTTAGAATCTTTGTGGGTTTTGTTTAATTTTATTGTTCATTGTGTGAATCAAAGATTTGGGGATTTTTTTATGAGTGGTGATTGAAGATGTAATAGTTTTAAGATTTGGGTTTTTCTGTGCATTTCAAATTTAGGGTAATTTGAGGATTAGTGTTGTTTTTATCGATTGAAAAATGATTAATTGTTGTTGTTGTTGTTTTTCTCAGACTAGAACAGTAGAAGTTAGCAACATTTCGTTGCGAGCAACGGAACAAGACATTAAGGAGTTCTTTTCTTTCTCTGGTGATATCGAATATGTCGAAATGAAAAGGTCTGTCATCTATTCTTTTGCGCTTGTGATTCATACATTTTTGGTAGGTGTTTACTAACACAGATTGTTATAAATGTCATGTACAGAGAGGATGAGCCTTGTCAAGTTGCGTATGTTACATTTAAAGATACACAGGGAGCAGAGACTGCTCTTCTTCTTTCCGTAAGTTTGCTATTCCTGCTCCTAATTTTGTTTTGACATTAATATTGTCACATCTTGTCATCCTTCATGTAATCTTGAATATATGACTTTGAGGAGTTCATAGTTAGTATGTCTGTAAACGTCCTGAATATAATGCAACAACATTAGGTTTCATAACCAGATGTTTTGTGTAGGTTTCTCAGAGCCTGTTTATTCCCTTTGCCTAAATTGTATACCCTTATATTCATACTTCAGTTAGTCCTGCTTAATTTGTATACAAAAAGCAGTGTCGTATTAGTATATCGATTTAATGTTTGTGGTTCATTATAAAAGTTGCCCTGTGTGATTCTAAATTTCCTTTATGTACATCATATCTCTTATCAAGAATAGATGTGTATCCTATTAGAAGGCCTTCAGGTGTTTGAGTGTAACGTTTTGGACTTATGCAGTTCTGAATCTGTTTATCACTGTTGGATGTGAGATACATTCGTGGACATGGTTAACAAGGGTACAGTTGATTTTGTGTGATCGGGACCATATAGTTGTCGTTCTGAATTGTATCGTCAGTTTATTTGCTGTTTTAGATTACGTCCCTTGTTGGGGTTAGATGTTTGGCTACTTAGAAAGGAAACATTTCTGGGTCTGTTTACAGTTTTGTAGTCGATAGTTCCTTTTTGTCAAAGAGGGAGAATCTTTAAATCCATGTACATATTATCTGTATTTTCTGCCTCGCTAAAGATTGAATTCTATGGTCTCACAGGGGGCAATGGTTGTTGATCTAATTATCACCATAACCCCAGCTCCAGATTATCAGCTACCCCCTGGTGTTGCTTCTGCTCAACAGGTACGGTAATGCACATATGATTGTTGTTTCTCCTTTAATCCATCTTGTACCATATTTTCATAGTGAATGTTTTGAAAACTCATGCTGTCTCTCCTTTGTTTTTTGTTCCAGGGGAACACTACGGGCAGTGGTGCAGCTTCTGCAGTGAAAAGGGCTGAAGACGTTGTAAGCAGCATGATTGCCAAAGGATTCATCTTGGGGAAAGGCGCAGTTGACAAAGCAAAGGCTTTGGACGAGAAGCACCAACTGACAAGCACTGCAACTTCCACAGTTGTTAATCTTGACCAAAAAATTGGTCTCAGCGAAAAGATAAGCAAGACTAAAACTGTCGTTAACGACAAAGTCAAGGTAATGGATGAGAAGTTTCAAGTATCTGAAAAGACCAAAATAGCGTTTGCAGCTGCAGAACAGACCGTGGCCAATGCTGGTCTTGCCCTCATGAACAACCAGTATGTCTCATCAGGGGCTTCATGGGTAAGCGGTGCCTTTAACAGGGCTGCTAGTGCTGCCGTTGAGTTGAGTCAGAAGGCAAAGGAGAAGGTTGGAAAGACCGAGGATGAACAGAGAAGAACAATGGTTGAAGACTATGCTAAAGTTCATCTCTCTGAATCTGATACTCCGAAAAAATCTGAACAAGATGCTTCCAAGTCAAAACCAGCTGTTGAAGGTTTGATCCTTTAATGTTGTAAAAGGTGCTCTTTCTCAAACTCTGGGATCAAATGATCTATGATTTACCTGCTTTGCGTATTTAGTTTGAAAAGTGGTAAATTCTGGTATACGTTTTCCCATCTTCTTGATTCGATACGAACCCCATAGAAAATGTGACTCGTTTCTTTGTTTTATTATTTTTCTAAGTTCTAAATATTTCAGTATGAAATATAGGGTTCGGTGGATATTTCATTATTTAGGGTTTTACAGGGATGTTTTTATAGTTAAAACTTCTTCTGTGTGTTGTGTACATATGTGCAACTCTTTTTGGTGTCTGAACCAAAGAATTGCAACATTGATCGTCCAATATTCATGCTTGTTAAATATCTTATTATCGTAAAGTTGGCTCATATTATACAAAGAATTTACTGGGTCTGTGCACCTGCTTAAAATCAGGCTCGTTTTTTCACAATTTTCACTGTAAGGTAAGAACCCTTGAAGGAATTGCCAAAATCACGATTTGGGTCATGTCTTATACAAACCTATGGGATAACGTCAAAATATCCACCAAAAATGATGCTCAATTGTATACTAATTCCATGGATATCAAAAATCAAAATTTTTGAATAAGTTGTTTGTTTTTTCACCGGTACACGATAAATCCGATATGGGATCCCTTTTAATTTTTCTGATGTCTGACTCGAGGTCTGAATCGGCTCATACATCTACCTTGGAGGTAGTTGAATCGGGCATCATTTAGTATATGACTCGCTAAGTAACTGATTGGAATCAGAAAAGGAAAAGGAATTACGATCACTTTTTCATTTTATCCTAAAACTATGCCAAATTGGAAAAGTGATGGTAACTATTTTCCAGAAACGAAGGGAGTGTTTTATAATTTTCAAGTCGGTTGTAATAAGTCAGATTCAAAGGTAATAAGTAAGATTTAAGCGAGAAAGATGCAGACGAGGCAATTGAGTTAGAAAAAACAAACAATGGGCAACACCATGTTTGTTTGCATCTAACTCGCAATCTGAGCTAAATCGTTTGTTTTATATTATGTGTCAGATTTGGCTCGACCTCAGACTCACACCTAACCTTGACTCGAACTCGTTTGAGTTAGGTCTAAAAATACCAGTGACTCATGAGACTGACTCACATATTTTAGAGTCAGATAAGTCAGGTCTAACTCAACGACCAACATATTGAGTCATATCCAGATGAGTCGGGTGATTCCTGTCAGATCTAAACGCCTCATATCCAGGCGACTCAGATGAGTTAGGAGTAAACAAATGTATTAGCCTGACTCATTATAGTTGAACCAAAAATGTTTAAATAGTAAAATTATATAAAAAGAAAAATTAAATGTAATGAAATATATGCATCACAAGTCATGTAAAAAAACCTGGTTAAATTGGGGCCTATGCCACTTAATTGGGGCCTATAGCTAGATGAAAAAATAGGGTCATTAAGAAATATTTCATAGAAACCCCTTATCCACTATTTATGTTAATACCTAATATACTCTTGTTAAATTAGTGCTAATTAGGATTATTAAATAATATTTAATCAAACTAATCCTGAAATTAACTTTCATTAATGCATAACCAACAATTGTCAAAAATTTTAATTTTCTTTCGAAAGACTCGATCCAGAATCGGTTTATGTTAGTTAATTTGTGAACCGATTCTGGGTTGAGTATTTTCAAGTGACGAAGTAAACCCAGAATCGGAGTTTGAACAATACCCAAATAAACCGATTCCCAAAATCGGTGTTTATATATATATCTATATAATCCGATTATGCCTTGCTTTCAGAAACAAAATATTCATTACATAGTTTAGGAAATTAGCGCAATACATATAGGATTCAATATGGGAATTCTAGAATTTGACACATCAAATGCTTGTCAATGAACCTCCGAGCACGTCGGTACAACGTCGTGTATTCTTTGTGGTGAATGAACTTTCTTTCCCATTACGAATTCTCCATAGCCCGTTGAAACGTCCAAATTTGAAATTCAATGAATTATTATATGTTAGTATGTGAACTATTGTAGTTGACATAGGTATAAAAATGATTGCATTACTCACTTTTTCCCTAAGAGGAGCTCGTGGATGATAGTGGTACACCATATTTCTAGCTATTACGTACTCTCGCATTGCCCCTTTAATGTATTGGAATCGAAATGCCAAGTCTCTCCATTTGCGGTTGTTGGGATTCGCGATACGCCCGTAAAAGAACTCTTTAACTCTCTTCCAAAACATTTGATAGATTTCATTCGGACGTTCTCGGAAAGTATTAGCAAAGGATTTAACGAGACACAAATCTTCAAACGGTTCCCATTCCATTTCCAGGCTAAGTGTGTGATATGGGAGTGGCTGAAAGAGGTTGTCCTTATATAGATATTGGACTCAACGGCTATTTTTTTCAAATTCAAATCAAACAATCGGATTTTAGGTATGTCCACATAAACCGATTGTGTCCTTATAAAATCATATAAATTGTGCCTCTCAACAATCGGGCTTTTTTAATGCACATGTAAACCGATGGTCAAAGTTACAGAACTTTTTCTTCATGAAAACCGGATTACATATTCATGCATGTAAACCGATTCCAAAAGTTACAAAACTTTTCTTCATGAAAATCGGATTACATGTTCATGCATGTAAACCGATTCTAAAAGTTACAGAACTTTTCTTCTTAGCAATCGGATTACATTTATGTACATACAAACCGATTCTTGGCTTCAAAAGTTACAGGAGTTTTCTTCATGACAATCGGATTTTATAAAGGTACATGTAAACCGATTTAAATCGAACCTGGGAAATTGTCGAAACGGTTTACATATAGTTATATGTCAACCGATTCTCGACGTAAAGAATGCCTAATCCTCCATTTTTCCACACACACTAAGTCATTCATAAACCGGAAACCGATTAAGTCATTAATAAACTAGAGTATCACCAAACATAATTCGACAATAAGTTTAAGACAAGACATAAGTTTTGACTCCATAATTATCCATAGTTAAAGAAATAAACATGAATATAACCATTCATTCATAAACATCCCCACCACGACCACATCCACCGCGTCCTCGTTTACTAGGTTGGGCGCTTCTCGATGCACCTTCAGACATCTTTTTGGTAGGGGCTCTCTTTCTCTTCTTTTTTTGGCTCATCCTCCTCCTCCTCCTCATCATCATCCTCTTCCTGCTCCCCAAACTTTGCACCAGCTTCTACATCTTCGAGACCGTTCAATTCATCAATTAGCTTTTCACTGGCCTTCACATTTTTCCCTTCCCTGATTTGTAGCTTTGCCTGGGTTATCAAGTATCCGACTCGTCTTCTCTATTTCAATTTCAAATAACAAACATTCAATATATAATGCTAAAATCATTAACAAAATCGTAATTGAGTAACAATACGCACCAAGTAATCGAGAGCCGTATCTTTGTCCTCTATTTTGGGCCTCTCATCTACTCGTATCACTTGAGTATGCGAACCTTTGAGGTACCACGGTATGTAACCCGGAATTGCCTCGTCATCTGCTCGAGATGGACCAGGAATCCGATTCCAACAAAATAAAGATCCAGGAATATTGACTATAACAATCGGGCTATTTATACATTAACGTTCACCGATTCCATTTCACATGCAGCACAATCGGTTTATAAGTTTTAGAACATAATCCGTTTCTAACAAGCATCGGGTTACTTCGTCATTAACGTAACCCGATTCTGTAAACGCAAAAATTTTTTGATTTCAAAATTATCGATTTCTAACCTAATGCATGTTACTAAAACCTAGTTTAGAGGATTGGGTTGATAGAAAAGTACCTGATTCGACCCATTTCTTCCTCTTGTGCGATACGAGAGGCTTCAGATTGTTCTTGCACTTCCTTCGTTCTATTTCGAATCGCTTCAATAAGTCCTGGATTGTCGGCATTAGAATGATTCCTGTTAGTAGCATACTTAGTTCTTGGTTTCGACATTTTATAGAAGAAAGAAACGATTAATCGTTTTTGAATCGTCGATCATCAACGATTTATAGTTTCAAAAAAATAAAAACAGAGGGAGTAGAGGAGATGAAGAATCGGTTTTTAGGTTAGAAATGAAACCTGATTTTTATTAGTTATGTTTATTAAGGATTGATGGGGATAATTTAGTAATAGTAATATTTTTTTGAGGGTAATTTTGGTAGTTTATATAAATATTAGACACCCCTTATCATTGTGTATTAGGTAGATGAAGTAATCTATAGGCCCCAATTAAGTGGCATAGGCCCAAATTTAGCCCGGTAAAAAAAGCTCCCTGTAAGACTGATTCAGGGAGTAGGAAAATGTGCGTGGCCGCCGGACTTCAATTCCTAGATTGAGGGAGACATCTGACTCAGACGGAGTCAGACGCTAATTTGTTTTACCCTTTGGTGGACTCACGGTTGACAAAATTATTAGGTTGGAGGGAGAATAGGGTAGTGAATGATTTTACAACAACTCCCCCTCCACCCCCCACACGACAAAATCAAAACCCTTGATTTTGATTTCTCCAGCGAATCATTTCTCTTTTGATTTTTAGAAATCTCAGAAGATCATCATCGTTAGGTCAAAACAGGTACTCAATTCTCCCTCCATTTCTCTATTGATCTTTGTTTCGATTTTGGTATCTTCTTTGTTATTGTGATTCAATTATCACAAAAATCTCACCTTATTCATAAAACCTTAAGAATTTGTATGTTGTTTGAGGAAGTTGATGTATGATTATCAAAGATCTGAGAATTTAAGAGATGGGTTTTCAATGAAACAACAGAATTTCGTCCTTAGGGCAGGTTTAGCTCGTCCTAGTTTCTTGATTGACTGAATGGGGTTTGGTGAATAAATACTAGTTGCTTACATTGATTGGCAGATAGAATCAAGGGTATTGGAGATGTTAGGTTAATTTGATTTTGTGGAAGTATTTTAGTATACCTTGGTTGATATAGTTATCCATGGTATCGAAATTTGATTCGCTCCTGTTGTTCTTTGTGTGTCATTTGACTCACAAACACACTACACTAAGTAAGGAGGAGCTTGCAATTCTTAAATTGATGTAGACATACTGCTTTCCCTAAAAGCTGTGCTTGTTGTTACGCTGAATTTTGTATGATGCAAATGTGCAATAGTTTCCTTAGGTGGAAATGATGCCCGTTATATTGTGTTTGGCAGGTAGATTTAAGGGTGTTGGAGGTGTTAGGGCTAATTTGATTCTGGGGAAGTATTTGAGTGAGTGTACTTTGTTTGATAGATTCAAGGTATCGATGTTTGATTCACTCCCCTTGTTATTTATGGTTTGTTTGACTAACAAGTACTTTACTAAGCAGGGAGGAACGTGCGACTAATTGAACTCGTTCCTAAATCTTGTTTTTGATGTTGGCATACTGCTTTTCCAAGAGGTTGTGATTGGTGTCCTGTGAATTTTTTTTGTACGATTCGAATGTACATAGTTCACTTTGGTTGAGTGGATCCTGTTGTGTTATGATTGTAGTTTGTGTTGAGCCGTTAGATAAGAGGCAAAGCGGATATCGTAATCTGTAGCATTTAAGAGGACATGGATATTTCATAGGCTATTAATCTTGGAACACATAGATCTCTTCATTTTGGTTTGTAGTAGGTATGTCTGAGAATGTTGGGTGGTAGAGCAGGTTTAGCTCCTAGTTTCTTGATCGACTGAACAAGGTTTGGGGAATACTACTAGTTGTTTTACCTTGATTGGCAGATAGAATCAAGGGTATCGGAGATGTTAGGTCAATCTGATTCTGTGGAAGAATTTTAGTGTACCTTGTTTGATAGTTCATAATGGTATTGCTCCTCTTCTTATTTGAGGTTAATTTTCCATTTACTTTATTTCCGATTTTGAGACTCACTTAGCTAGTAATATTGTGTTGTTCTTGGTTATACTTTTGCGCATGAAGAGTAACGAAGCCTAAATGAGCACCAGTTTGGAGGTCAATAATTCAAAAATTTGTATGCATATATGAGGAATAGTTTGACTTGTTAAAAAAATTTGTACCGTACAAGATTTTGTTTCCCATCTTATAAGTGTTTCTATTAATTTGAGACGAAGAAGTTACGATAAACTCGAAGTTTCAGTTTCTGTAAGCCGTTTCTATTAAATTGTTAATACAAATATTTATTAGATGGAAACAAAAGTTTGTACGGTACAAATTTTTATTAACAAGTCAAACTAAAAGATATCTTTCTGCATACATGTTTACAAAATTTTGAATTATTAACCTCCATATTGTTGCTCATTTAGGGTTCGTTACTCTTTTTGCACAAAAGTATAACCAAGCATAACACAATAGTCAATAGTACTAGCTAAGTGAGTCTCAAAATCGGAAATAAATTAAATGGCAGATAGAATCAAGGGTATTGGAGATGTTAGGCCAATTTGATTGACTGAATGAGGTTATGTGAATAGTACTAGTTGCTTACATTGATTGGCAGATAGAATCAAGGGGATTGGAGACATTAGGCCATTTTGATTCTGGGTAAGTATTTGAGTTGATTCATGGTATTGAAGTTTGATTTCACTCCCCTTGTTATTTGTGGGTTGTTTGACTCACAAACGCTACACTAAGCAGGCAGGAACTTGCGATAAATTGGACTCGTTCTTAAATCTTATTCTTGATGTAGACATATTGCTTTCCCAAGGGATTGTACTTGGTGTCTTGTGAATTTTTTTGTACGATTCAAATGTAAATAGTTCAATTAGGTTGAGTGGATCGTTGTTATGTTAGGATTTTAGTTTGTGTTGAGCCATTAGATAAGAGGCAAAGAGGATACCGTAATCTGTAGCACTTGAAGAGAACATGGATATTTCACTTTGCGCATTTGCCTCTTTAATCTTTATTAATCTGGAACTACGAATTACACAAACTTCAGAATGAGCCTCACAAGATTGAAGCATCCTTTACGTTTGCATCATGTAAATTTTCAAAGGACACCAAGCATGGCCTATATCTTGACCTTGAAACGGAAATGCAATTTGTCGGTTCGTAGTTTACCTAGAATTGTACTGTCTGTTGTCTGATATATCCTCAGCTTGTGTATCACTGTTGACCCCTTCCCCTGATTGTTGCTTTGATCCGATGCCTACAGTAGTACGTTTCAAATCTCTGGATCGCTGAATTCTGCCGCGTCTGCAAAATTTTGCAGAGAACCTTATCATGGGGGATTTACCGCGTCATGTGGCTGCTTGCTTGCATAGTGGCAAGCTTGCAATGTTGGCGATTTTAGTGTCTGCTGGGATTGTACTGCAAATACTGGTAAGTATAACTGTTGGTGGGAATTTTTTACCTTTTATTTTCACTATGCAGTTAGGAAAAGCATTTTAATCAAATGTTCATTTTCTCATTCCTCTTGTATGACGTTGCAGGCGTGTGCTTTGTACAATAACTGGTGGCCTATGTTAACAAGTAAGTGGCATTGCTTACATATACCTATCATACCACGTATTCACTTGATTTCTGTGAAGTATCTAAGCAGAACTATAATTTTGTATTGAGTGCTGTTTCCTTTGAGTGGATCTCATGTATATTCCGTAGCAAACAAGATTGTGTTGTTAGACTTAATGCCATAAGATAATGGAAAATACAAAATCTCAGTAATCAATTGTGAGGAATCATACTGAAATTAGATTTAAGAACTGGTGGGGCTTGCAAAAGTCTTATCTAGTAACCATTCCAGCATCATTTGTGATGTAAACAGTAAATTTACCAAATTATTAACATATGCAGTATTTAATTCTAACTAAATTTACCAAATTCTAACATATGCAGTCTTATCTCGTCGATTCTTATAAACGAAAATTCTAACTAATTTTATACACTGTCAAAGTAACATTAGAGTGATGCTTTCCTGCAGTGATCATGTATGTGCTTCTGCCAATGCCTCTGATTTTCTTCTTGGGGTCTGACACTTCGTCTCTACTTAATAGTAGTGAGAGCGGGTAAGTAGTAATTGAATTAGGATTTAATCTCACTCTTCCTTTGTCATGCACTGAATGATTTTCTTCTTTAGAGGGATCCCCTTCTTACTATTATTTCCTTCTTGCTTCCGAAATTTCTTTGAGCAGCTGGGTCGGTGCAGCAAAGTTTTTGACCGGATTCTCGCTAGTTGGAAGCATAGCAATACCAACTATCTTAAAGCATGCAGATGTTATTGGTTGGGGAGCATGGGCGATGGTACTTTCATCCTTCTTCATCTTTATTTCAGCCATTCTGTGCACTATCCAAATGAACAATGAAGACGAGTACAGTAGCTTCTGAGATACCTGCAACTCCGACCTTTTCTCCAGGTTTTATTTATAGCGAGAAGTGTGGTTATTTATGTGAGTGTCATTCAATTTGTTTATATAAACGGAGGAAAAAGCTGTTCATAGATTTAATGAATGTCTTTGTACAGGATTATTAATATACAAGTATTTTGCACTTGAAATTCTTTAGTTTTCTTTTTCTTTTTTTTTAGCTGGATAAATTCTTTAGTTTTCTGCAACTTTGTACTTGTGAGATTTGTAAGTAGTGTTTGCCAACAGACAGTTCAAGGCCTGTTCTGGTTCAATCAGTTACAGAATTGCTGGTATATGCAGTAGAACTCATAATGCTGCAGATTTCATTTCTTCCATGCCCAACGGACTTGTAGCTATAACTGGAAAATGTCACTGAAAACTGTCCTGTCCTACAGATCTATTTTTTCATGAAGGGTAATAGTTTTAGCCTAATTCTGACGAATTGTAGCCTTGGATACAATGAGGGTTGAAAATCAGTCTGCGCATCAAAACTATCAAGTACATGGCAGCAAGCCAGATAACAGAAATATCTTAAGAATTTACAACAAGAAGAAAAATTAACAAGATCAAGTAATCTGCAGCATTTTCACGCTGAATTTACATGGAAGAAAATGGAGGCCCTATTTTCACTTATATCTTATGAAATGATCCCAGCTGCTTACAGGATGTAGGCACAAACCGACTGCTGGGTCATTATGAAAAATTGTTACAGCATGTGGGAAACTAAACGTTAAGTAAATTTTAATCACAAGATATAACATTCTCTATGACGGAGTCTTAAGACGAAACCGGGATAACATCCTACCACTACCTCTTCCTTCACACAAGAGCTAGCAGACACCACCATGGCTACCAACAGATTCAGCGAAAGATGCGGAGTTCTCAGTCTTTTTTGTATACCATAGTTGGATATTGGGGACTCCACATATTGTTCTGCACATACGTTAAAATTTCCTCCTGCATACAGAAATATCAGAAATATTTCAATGGTCACTTGTATACAGAAATATCATCCATACCCCATAACAGAATTTATCAGTTACGTATCAAGTTCCAAAGGACATAATTACCTGACTTAGTTTTTGGAGCTCACGAGCATCCATATCACGGTATCCCTCTGCTAGATCTTCTTCTATTGCTTCCTTAACAACTGCTGCTGCTACCTGTTTTGTGATATCACGGATGCTGCATATTTCATAAAATTCAAAGTACCACCAGGTCAGCATTCAGCATTAACGATATTATTTGATGCACAGTAGGATTTGTTAGTTTACCTGGAAACACAAGGAAAAATTGTCCCACTGAGAACCTCTTCCTCTGTAATATATGCTGCCAAGCTGCACACAAGGAAATGCAAAAAGTTAGAAAATATCTAAATATTGTGGTCCAGCATCAGTTTGGTAGGCTAACAGTTAGACAAGAAAAGAGGTTTTTGAAGATACCATTCAGCAGCAGCCTGTAGCATGCCATCAGAGACGATACGAGATCCAGATAACAGTGTACCAAGCCCTATCCTGCATGATGAAATACGTGATATGTTGGTATGCGAGGCCGGGAACAAGATAGTATTCTTTCAGAAAGAGTAAAAGGAAACTAACCCTGGGAATAGGTACATGTTGTTTCCCTGGTTGCAGCGCCCAATTCTACCATCTCCTAAAATGTTTAGTAAGAGGAACAGCACAAGAGGTTAATACTCGAACTAAATTCAGTTCAATTGCATTTAAATAATTTAAAATGGCAGCTTCCAATGACCTAACTAGCAATACGTTTAAGATTACCCTATAAACATTTCCTCACAAAATAATTGGTGAATGAACTGACAGGAGTTGTTGATAGAAATTGTCAAGATGACACAGGAAGCATGTTTCCTCATTAAAGTGTGATATATTTGCTACAAACCCTTTCTATGAAACAGAAAAAGCTACTAAGGTACAGAACGTGTCTATAGAAGATAATTGGGTTTCTATCAGGCCATCATGAATACTTTATCATTGTATCTTACAGGAAGAATCAAGTAAATTTGATCAAAATGCAAAATTTGATACTCCTGACCTCAGCATAATAAAAGATGGCAATCTTATACACATATATTATGAGCAATAACTTTAAAATGGGCTGAGTTCAATGAGCATATTATGTCACATAGCATCTTAAATAATCGTACCTAAATCCACATCCTTGAAAGGGCTCCCACTTGCAAATATTATATCACCACCCAGAACCGCAAATGCTTCGTCAGGGGTGCATTCAGCTGGCAAACAAAAGTTATCAATGAAACAGACAGTTAACAAGTCTAGGCCAAATATATGAAGTTTTATGAGCCATAAAAATACCATTTTTGGTAGGGTTTGACATGGCAAAAATAGCTGGTCTGGACGAAGTTGAACCCTTGAGGGCTTCCAACACCTGTTGGTGAATAATATATTAGTTCTAAGTACACAAAATTTAATAAACAAAAAGGGTAAATCAGAAATTAGATTCTTCAAGGTAAGCCGAACAGGAGGAAACACAGCCTTACATACTTGTACTAGCTTATGTAAAGGACTAATAAAAAAAAAAAAAAAAGGATGCAAATGGCTGGACTCTGGAGACGATAAATAATTTTATCTTCGACTATTTGGGATTTGAAAGATGATATAAACATATGCTACATATCCTACGATTCTGGAGCTTATGATTCTCACATCTAATAAAAGCAAGCACTTGTGCTAGTTACAAAAAAGTGAAAACCACAATTAGATAGAGCATTTATTCTATCGTATTTTCTCTACCTCGGTAGAAAATAAGCCTCCTACTGCAGATAATCCAAGAAGCACATCAGGCTTTACTTGACGAACCTGATTCATAATAAAAATGAATACTGATGAATTGTAGCCCATCATTCAGTAATCCAAGAAGCACATCATTCATAATAAAAATGAACATTGTAAGTAGCAACAACAGATACAGAAAGTAAACTTACCACATCTACTAGACTTGATCCTGATTGTAGCCCCAGGGGACCAAGTTCTTTGACTGTCCTTGCAAATGGCAGAGCATCTGGATCAATATTTGGACGATCCTCGACAATAAGTCCCTTGATTCATAAAAGAAACAGTAAGAAAGAAAAGTTAGTGGCATCTTTCAACAAAATAAATACAACACAACTTGAAGATCATGTCAACTTTTTGGTTGGAGATTGCAACTATTCTTCCATTTCTACTTTGGTCTTTCACTGCTGATTGTGGACGACTATGTACTACACTAATTTTCTGTACCCAAGTCCTAATTTCCCTCCATACAGTTGTAAAAACCAATTGGAAAAGGAATAACTAGTAAGTCCTGCTGTGAGGTAAAAAAGTTTACACTAAGAAAAATCAAAAATTTCACTAATTCTCTCCTTGGATCCAATATATCCTGTGTTGCAACGATACGGATACGGTATCGGATACAAGATACCAATACGCTACTATGATACACCAACTTGAAAAACTAAAATACGGCGATCCGGCATACTCAATATTGATCAGTAGTTTATAACATAAATATATTATATATAAGATAGAAACTTAACAAAATACATACATGTGTTTGCATGATTAAAATATAATCTGTATGATTAACCTCACTGAAGAGAGAAAAAGTCTGGATAAGAAGGAAAAAAGTCTAGAGCAGTATCAATGGACAGATTCGGAAATAATATTTTGTAACTATAGTTAAAACTTCTCATAGAATCTAGTAAAATATCTAAATTTTCGAATATTTAGTCAAAGTTTTCTAACTGAGTTGTATCTTGAAGTATTGAAAGTATTAGTACGCGTATCCGTGTAAATACGTATCGATACGGCTGATTATTTTTTTAGGCGATCGTTGTAACACAGAATATATCCAAGTGAGTAGAAGCATAATACTTGAGACACGATATTGTGAAATAAAATAGTATCTTTTGGCAAACCGCACATTTGGTAAGGCGTAGATAGTACATAAAAAAAGAAAAAAATAGATGAGTGCGCAAGAATAGTTTATCGTGTAGGAATGAAGGATTTGGAAAATTTTAAGATACAGAAAGTAAAAACTCACATTGGCATCAACAACCCAGAACTGACTCCTAGCACTTTCAAAAGAAGCCTCGTTATTTCCTGACATCCTTGACATGGTCTGCCTTGCTGCATTAAGAACTCCGATTCCTGCACTGAAGCAGAAGAAGGACAAGTCTCAAGATCTTATAATAATATCTTATAACAAACTCTTCTTTAATTTCAGAATCATCTCACCTTCCAGCGCCAGCAACTACAATCTTTTGTTTTGGAAACTCGGTCATTGGTTTTCCCTGTGCTCTAACAGCTCCCAAAAGACCAGCTATTGCAACTCCAGCAGTTCCCTGTAGTGTATATTTGACATACAATCAAAGAAGAAATCAAGGAAAGCATTGGGGAAAGATTACCTGAACTACGAGCATCTTAATTTCATTTTACTTAACATGTTTTCATCATTGTTATCATATACCATCTGAAGAGGCTATTTACTCTGAAACTTTTGGCAGACTACAGAAAATAATTTCTGTTCTTTATATAACAGATATTCTCATAAAGACATAACAAGATGTTGTATCAGTTACCTGAACATCATCATTAAACATACGATAGGTATTTCTGTAGCGCTGCAACAATTTAAAGGCCCACTTGGTTTGGAAATCTTCGAACTGCTCAAACACAATTCATCAGTATCAATCCAAATGATTAAAAAATAGACAGTTTAGACCATAACAACAATGGTAACATAATCATGTGTAAGTAGTTTCACAGTACCTGTACTATCACATGTGGCCATCGGGTAAAAACAGCTTCCATAAATTCATCGATAATTGAAATGTACTCCTCACCCTCGAGGCGGTTTTGCTGCAATCCCAAGTCTATACACACAAAAAAGAATTTATAGTTTAGAAAGGAAAAATTAACAGTAATTATCATGCACAAACCAATAACTTGCATACGAGGCGAAATGTGTAATTAGTTCTTACACAGAGGATCCTTGAGAAGCTTTTCATTGTTAGTTCCAACATCAATCATCACAGGAAGCACCTGTTGCAAGTGCAAAATCAATGCGATATTAGAACAATTAGCACACAGTATCAGCAATGCTTGGAGTACTCGAAACACAATCAAACAAACCTACATTTTGGAACTAATACCGGAACATTATAAGCCACAGGTACAAATACATGTAAAGAAAAAAGGTATGAGGTTTACTCTTTGAGGATTCATCCCAGCAGCAGCAACATAGAGATCTAGCTTCCCTATTGAAATTCCAATGCCCTGAACTCCAAGATCTCCAAGACCTAATATTCTGCTTCCATCTGTCACCACAATCATATCAACCTACCAAATAGAGTAAATTCGTCAGTAGTTTGCTAAATGAAAGCTAGTGGATAACAAAATATAATAAGAAAAAGTGTTAAAAACAAACAACTTAAGAACTTCCAGCCGACAATAACTATTTACATGCAAAAGCCATACTAAGTAATGGAGTAACACTGCCTCTGTAGCCTGACTTGTTTGAATAATGCAAGACATGAAAAAGGAAATCAGAATTGACATGATTGCTAAGCAACACTAGCAGCAGTCTCTTAGTGGCATCCAAACAGAGATCTATCATGAAACGGCATATGTTTTACCGCAAGAAGTATTACTAACCTGTTCCGCAGGCCAATTATAAACCATAGACATCATCTCTCCACGATCTTGTGCACTAAAATACATTCCTCTTGGCCTTCTAAACAAACCACTGTAATTCTGGCAAACTAACCCAACTGTTGGTGTATACACTATAGGTGCGTATTCCGCAATATTGTCAATCAAAACCTGTAAGAACCCAGACAGCAGTTAACATTGAGGTAAATTCCAACGACTAACCATACATTTGTAAGGCCTCTAGTTGCAAAAAGTTACTACCAAGTAGAAACCCAAATTCAGATATAGGAGCACACACCTTGTAGTACATAGTCTCATTTCTGTCGTGCAACCTGTTAAGGATACGCCATTTAGCCAATGCATATGGATCATTGGGTCCATCTCTTGCTTGCTCCTCCAGCCTTTTCAAGTCAGCCACTGCCAATCAATCAAAAACAATGACCTTCAACTTTCTTTCCTTTTTCCCTTGACGAAGTAAACAAATTCAACTTAACACGAGAAAAGGAGGGACGTAAACACAAGATACACCACCAAACAAGGTACTACTACTACCTTCCACACTATCTACACCCTGTTTATACCAGCACATAAAAACCGACACAGGATCAAGAGAGATTTTACTTGCAGATCCCACTTTCCTAGCAACCCAGTGGGTTTAGCATATCATCCATCAAGTCGCAAGTTTCAGTGCAGACAAGGTAGAAACAGCATTTTCCTACCACCATCACTACCACAACTACTTAAAGAATGACAGAACAGGACTTCATCTTCACTGATAAGATGTACAATCTACAATTCACACATAGAATGAAAAAAAAAAATAAACATTGAAATTACTTACTGAATCTTTCAATTTGTTGTTGAGAACTCATAACATTAGGAGGAAGAAGACCACGAAGATCAAGCCGATCTCTCTCCGTCATTGAAAAAGCTGTACCCTAAATACACAAAAAACCAAACCACACTCATCAATCAATTACCCAGTTACACAAAAATCATCAACAATCATTTTTCTGTGAAGCAATTTCACAAACAAGAACAGCAAAAAAAAAAAAAAAAAAAAGGATTAGATGAAACCTACCTTATTAAACCAAGGATCATGAAGGATATCAATACTCCGTTTATGTATAATAGTAGGTCTAGATCCTTCAGTTGTAGTGAAAGATCTTCTAATCGATGTACCAATTAAGAATTCCTGTTGTTGTTGTTGTTTGATTCTTTGTCTCAGTATTGATGAACATAGTCGCAATTGTGAATTCACATTCCACATTTTTGAAGATTTTGTTAATTCTACTGAGATGGAAACTCAGAAGACGAAGAAGAGTTATAGGGTAAGATCGATTGGAATTCTAGTGGGAGACGACGAAGAAGACGACGGCCATTGATTTTACAGAAAGAAGAGAAGCACTGCGTTGATTGTTGATTCGCAGTAGAGAGTAGACTTTCTTCTTCTGACTTTTGTCGGGGTGTGTCTACTGACCGTGCTGGGCTGTCGGTTTACTTATATCGTGTCATCGTGCCACCCATCAATAGTGACTCGATCAACAAATCTAGACCCATCAATTGTCCCTACCATGCAACATTTGATGATGGCGCTCCCCCGATGAGTACTTCAGTATCCCAATTTCGGTGAACGAATTTCTTGAATGTAGAAGATATTTGTTCGATGAAGTCTTCTTTTGTGTTAGTCTTCTAATAGTAGTGTACTCGAATCTTCAAGCTTCTCCAAATTCATTGAGAACTTATGTCTTGCTTTGCTATCTTCAGAGATGATTTGCATATGTAGTTGACGTAGTTTCTTCAACAAGGTGCCAATATGTAGTTACAGTACCAAAGGTGAAAAAAAATTGTGATCATACCTTATATGGATCAAAATGATATCCAAATTCATAGGAGAAGTTTATGTTGATATGGTCTAACAAAATGATCTAGTTAATGGTGGGAATCCACTGAATAACCGAAATCTATACAACTCCCCCTTGGATGACCACCATGTTGAATTAAATTGCCTCGCTAAAACCTCGCCAGTAAAACCCAATGGGAAAAAACTTGGACAAAGGAAAAAAGAGCACAAATATCACATTTTGAAATAAAATAAAATAAAATAAAATAAAATGTCATGTTTCCTCGTTAAAACCTTGTCAGGAAAACCACATGGGATAAAACCTGAAACAAAGGAAAAAGAGTACAACTTTTGAAGATTATGGATGCTAACTCAACTATATGAGTATTACAGAAAATGAGCATCAAAATCATAACTCTAGTCTATCTCAAAGACCAGTTTAAGCTAGCATAATTCTAATTGCAGATTTAAGAAAGAAAAGAAAATAGAATTTATGCTGCTAAAGCGTGGATTTTGGTGTTTTTAAGGACTCCTCAAGAGACCTATAAAGCTGATATCATCAACTAATTAATTCGGATTTTTGGTCTTGTACCAAATTTCTAAAAACACATAAAGGATTGTTAAACCTTATGTAAGAAAATAAGGTGGCTGCCCAAATATAATTTGAAAATCCTCTAAGGATTACAAATTTAATATGTTCTCCGACCACATTTCTTGTGTGAATGCAATATGAGTCCTTCAACCACTCCATGTGCATTGTATACGGAGAACAATTAATAAATCAATCCTAGGGTTTGAAAATAAATAAGACCAGAAACAAATACATTTCTCGTATAACGACGCAATATGACTACACCAACTTTGTAATTAATAGGCTTGGCATTTTTAAGGTGATAAGTTTTGGATCCAAAATAACGTCAATCGATAAATTAATCCAACATAATTTGGATTATATGCCAACCAATCACATATGTCGATATTCCTCTGCATAGGGGTTCAAAATCACCATCATTTATTTCAGTAGCTACTTTAAATGAATATTCGAAAATATATTAATTAATTACGATCCCACATAATTCTCAAGTGTATGCATATCTTGAAAAAAAATCATAGAATTGCTGGTACCAGCGCCCACGGGCATTATAATCTCTTCTTATTCAATTGAGGAGATAATAACTTCGAGAATGTGAATCGTGTTTTTGGTACACTCAATTGGAGCACTACCAGTAGCCCTTTATAGAACGCTACTTATTTTACTAGATGTGACTGGATTTTCCTCTTAAAGAGGTAAACGCTTATGCAAAAGCAAATATGATATTTCACGCCTAGTCAATGGAAGCCTTTTTTCAATTTGATCATGATGGGAGAGAAACTGATATAACATTCAAGTTAATTAACACCAACTTTTGCTGGTAGTGTATAGTCTCCCCCTGATTATGGCGGAAATATTTTCATCTTATAAAAACGAAAACAAATTTCGTAAAGTATTATCATATACTTATAATAATTTCTGATGTTAACAATACCAGGTGGGATAGTAAATACTGATTCCAAGAGCCATAAAAAAATTATCCCAAAATTGTAATCTACCTGAGTTACAAATTGAACATCAACCATGTATTTTATTAGTTACAGCCAAAATATACAAATAAAAGTCCAAAATAATTTCATGACCTCAAGGATCAACGAGATAATGAACTAGAATGAAATTATGGACACTTCTTTATCAAAAGAAAATTATATCAAGATCGATATAGTCACAACAAGGACTAATGATATAGCTAACAAGCCGGGTGCGCACCCATTGATCTTTTAAGTCCTACCGTATTCCAACATCAAGTTGAACGATCTCAATTTTGGATAACTAGTACCAAGAGGAAAATAAAAACAAAAATTGCTAAATATGCCTCAGGAATGTAGCAATTCCTCGTACACTGGTATTTGCAATTAATAATATCAAGATATCAATATGCAATTTTGAGATTAATAGAGAAAAACAAATCGATATTCGTTTTAGAAAAAAAGATCCACTTTGTGGTGAATAACATTGGCTTAAAAATAATTATGCCAATTTATACATCTCATCCCATCTCATAAAATCGACGGAGAAGAGAAAATCAATATCAATTGACGTATGCGATACACCAAAATCGTATCGATGATTGAAAAAACAAATGTTTTAGTCATCGCGTTTGGACAATCCATTTTAAGGTTGACGAATGGTTTCTCTCTTAAAAAAAATTGAAACCATATGGATAAATCACATGATCCTTATCTACCAGACAAAGATACCAAATTTAATTGGCCGGAGGTTTTTCAACCATGCACGTGATTAGTTACCGTAAAAATAATTTGACTGCGGTAACACCAGTTTTTGATGATTACAGTTTCATTAGGGGAATAGAAATTAAATACCATCTTTTCTAAAATTTACAAGAATTTTACTAGATTGTAGATTTCTTGTTAGAGATAGAAATCAATATATGCTATCGTCATGTAATTATTGACAAAAATTAGCATAATTTGCACCTTTAAAAGAATCCCGTATTCGGTATCTTTTGTGGTTACAACAGATAAACTTCAAAAAAATAACCATTCGTGGTTTGTGCTATATTCGAAGACATCAAATCCATCGGCATAAGTATACCGCGTATCTAAAGGATACTCCGCAATGGTTGTAGACCATATTGGTGGACTCATAAATATGAATCCGGTTATTGTTAGCAAGACAAAACAATAACGTGTCCAGCAGGACAACTTAAATTGTTTTAAGAATCAATTTACTGATTCATGTAAAACACTATCTAAAGTTGCTACGCACATAAATTGTGAACCAAAAAAATAAAATAAAAAAATTGGTAAAAGAAAAATAATGCTATTAAACAAGCATCAAAGTGGGTACAAACCATAACTCTTGTACGTACGGTAGATAGAGGTTCACGGCTTTGATCAAAGTTTAGACCCGTTGAGTCATCACTTTGCTGGATCATATATTCATATCCTGGCAATATTATAACAAGTAGTTAAAACTTAAAAGAAAAAGCCAAGTTGAAAACGAATAAAATATAATGAAAGTACGGGGAGAAAAAGAAAAAAATCCCTATTTATGCGTCGGCTTCACATATCGGACGCTCGATGATTAGAGCTACGTGCGATGACGTGTTGTGGAACTAGAAAATAGAGAAGGAAAGACACAAAGTAGAGACGAAGAAGGGGAGAAAATCTTATTAGATGTGTATATTAGACTAATATTAGAGCCTCTATTTATAGGGCTAGACACAAGGGCATCCCAGTAATAAACGGGATTTTCCTAGATATTCTTAACATAATTACACGTTTATAACAGTTGAGTTATTTGAAGTTTTTGATATCAGCATCCCTCTAAAATTTGTTGCGGATCGCGGGAATATAGAGAAACCAAAGGTAACTCAATTTATCATATTGTTTAATTGTTCTCAAGATTGGACGGTTCAAACCCATTCTCACTGTTAGTTTGTTCAGACATGACAAGCAGAAAACAAATATTTGCTTCTTCATTAAAACTTGCACCAAGAGAGAAGTCTGATCACACTGTCTCAAAATTTGCTTCTTCATTGAAAAATAACTTGCTTTTTAAAAAAACAAGACAATTTCAAACAAATGTTACAATATAATTGAACTAAGTAACTTGAGCTTCACTATTGCAATAACACAAGATAGTCATAGGAAGAGATCATAAATTTGGTTTCCACTAAACTTAGGAAGCAGCAGTTACAACGCCGCTTGCTTTAAAATAAGATATTCAGAGAACCATTTTTTCTTCCATTTCCTGCTACCATGAATGCTTTGATTTCTCTCATCACATCCGATTCCAAAGATGGAATTAACATTTCACACTCATTCTTTTGACCGTAAATACATCAGAACCCAACACTCGATAGCTAGGCTAGGTGTAGCAATTTCAACGACAACGTAAGGTGATTGCAATCCAGAGGGAGGGATAAAAGTAACCAAGAACACACTGGTTTTGTTTATGATGATGCTTGTAAGAAACAAAACATAGAGAGTTGAAAGATGTGTTTTGAATGAAAACAAGTCTCCTGTTTAAAGAGGAAATCACACCCTTTGGAGATGACTCTTCATCTCTACAGGCATCTTTTCAGAGTGAACAGGCGCGTCTCTTCCTTCAATCGTCCATTGATGAAACGAGTTTTACATTCGGGTTTTCTAACTGACAATAGAAACGTTAGAACAGAAAATTTCCAAGGGTTTGTTGAAAATATCCAACATTCTCCCCTTATTTTCAAAAATCAAAATAAAGAATAAAAAAAGGTTTTAAAATTGGAGTGGATGCATCACCTAAGTGACTGCCTACGTACCCGAGTGGGATCAAGCCAACGTAGTTCAAGCTAAGTTGAGACAAAGCATCATCGTGGAAACCAATACATAAATGATAGGTACCTTTTGGGTTTGAACCTTCACTTAGTGTAAGATATTTAAAGCTTCATCGAGGTCCTATGGTGAATTATATCTTGAACCAAGTACCCCTTGTGATAAAGCCGGAACCTCCACACATATTGATTTCGGGAAGTAGTGTGTTCCATAGCTCGCACATTAATGGCCCCTGTGCTTTCTCCCGGATTCATGAGTCCTTTTCTGAGAACGGTCTTCTTCTCATAGGAAACGGCCTGATTTCCAAATACTCATATAGGTAAGTCTCTAAGGTGTTTCTGCGAGACACCTTGTGATAAGAGTTAGACTTATTAAGGATTTTCATCCATCCCTAAGATCATGCAGAATCACTACACTAGAAGGACAATGGGAAATTTTAGTTTAGTGTACCATAACCTTTGCAATAACTTGTTAGTACCACATTGAACTTAAGTTTATCTTTTTCAAAATATAACATAAGTTGGGTTTAAGTTATTGGCGGTCAAACTTCTTTCACGGACTGAGTCCCATCTCCTTACACTTTATTGAATGCACATCCTTTGGTAGACACTTTGTGAAAGGGTGCACAAGTTCTTTTCGATTCAATATAGGTAACTGCAACTACTCCCCTTTTGAGTAATTGTCTGACAATCTGATGTCTAAGACTAGCATGTCTTGACTTTCCATTATAAGTCTTGTTTAGGAATTCATAGATTGTAGCCTGATTGTCACAGTTAATCATAACAGAAGGAGTTGGCTTCATCCATAATGGGATTTCTACTAGTAAATTTCTAAGCCATTCTGCCTCATTACATGCATCTGTAAGTGCAATCAATTCTGACAACATTGTTGAATCAGAAATGCAGGTCGAACCCCGACGCCGCCTAAATTCCTTCAATTCAAGGGTTTGTTGAATATATCCAACAGTTTGCTGGTGTAGCAATGCGAACAGAAAATAAGAATCCGTGAACACACTGCAAAGGAAAAGACGAAATATTAATTACATGGTTTCTCATCAAATTGTTCCCGACTGGTTACGAGTACAACCCAAGTACCAAATCACCTGGCAACCAGATTCCTAACATCCAGTTCGTGTTGACGAAATGGACATTGATGCTACTCTGCAAAAAAAAGGTTCGCTCACCGGCGATTTTTTTTCTTATACGTGTAAATAACACTACACTTATCTTTTGTGGCCCCATGTAGGAAATCATGATGATAGAATATTCCGTTTTGCGACACTCATTACGATTGCCTTATGCTAAAAATAAGCAAGGTCAGCCGCCTTTCTTGGCTTCCATTTCTAGCATACACCAACTTGCTTGGTACTGAAGGCTTTTGGATTCGGATTTGAATTTGGAATTTTCTGTTTTGCACCACCAGAAGGAATATGTTCGATTCAGAACTAGATAGTATGGTATAAAAAAGAAGCGATGGGAGCAAGAAAACATCTAATTCGAAATTCTGGGTATGTGTCAAAATGGAAAGGTTACATTTTCTCGGGTGAAAATACAATTCGATGTTTACTTTTACATGGAGGGGTGGAACCATTGATAAAAAAAAAGCGATGGAAAGGACCTTATGTTTTCAGAATCATTATAAGATTGCACGCGACAAATGAAAACCAGTTAGAGAGTCATCAACCGTCTTTTCAAAATGGCACCGAGAGTATTGTAGATGAAACTAATATTCTTGCACAGGGTTCAAAATGCAAGAGGCTGTCATGAAGAGTCCGAAGAGGCACAAATCAGATCGAGGATCATTGGCAAGAGTTTTCAAGATTAAATCAATTGATGAAGGACTTGCTAAAAGGAAGAACATTCGACAAACTTAGTGCGGGTAAATATAAATCTCTGAAACTGCAATATTTAACTTAAAATGAACATGTTCGGTGGCAGATACATATCTCACCTATTTTACGTATGTTGAAGTGCAAGAGGAAGATGGAATCGACAAAGTTGGATGGGAAAATTGGAAATATGTCCCGTTTTCACTAATTGGTTTGAGGATTTATCATATAACGGAAAATATTAAGGAATATGTCCTAGAGAGAAAAGAAAAGTTAAATGGGTAACATTTGTTTGTGTGGGTCACACATGTACCAAATTTTACACTTTTATCCTCGTCATTTAAGTGGGAATAGCTTATCTTCCCGGTAGTAAAAACGGCTCCAGAGAATCTTAAAAAGGGAATATGGAGGCAGAAAGAAATCTCCTATATAACATTAAACCTCTTAATCAAAAAGTTTAAACAGGATAAAGTTGGTACCAGTTGTAACTTAAAGAAATGAAATGAAAGAAGAGAAAACTAACTGGTATCGGTTGGAGGACGCCCTGTTCTGTATCTTCTTCGTTATGGAATTGATTCACCACCAAACTCCGGTCTAGCAAGACCAACTCCCTGTTACTCCCCTATCTGGATTACACAAGCCATGATACATATCATAATCATATATCCTATAATATAATTTCTAACTGTTGTCCCATCTTCCTTAAATGCTTCAAGTTCCTTCTCTCTTGGTTCTTTCATTCCTTCCGGTGTTTCGTATGGCAGACACGGAATTTCAACAAACCTATGGAACGAATGAAGTATAAGCCAATCGTGGATACATCCACAATTTAAGAGTGGAACATGTTTAGTTCATCATTAGTTCATCATGTTGTTTTGGTTTGATTAATAATTTAATATCAGAACAACTAAATCTATGTCCCGCCTGAACTTTGGATCACAGAAGATGAGAAATCTATTCCCACTAAAATGACGAGGGTAAAAGTGTAAGATTTGGCACATGTGTAACCCCACACACGCAAATGTTAACCATTCCACGCAGGGGCGGAGCCACATTGAGAGGTGGGTGGGCAATTGCACCCCCTCAAATGTAAGCTTCCAAGCCTAATTTAAGCAATTTTCCACCGATTTTAAACATTTTAACCCTTTTGCACCCCCTAAAATGTGCACTGATTGATAACTTGCCCACCCATTTCTAGAATTCTGGCTCCGCCCCTGATTCCACGTTTCTTTTCTCTTTATAGGACAGATTTCTTAATTTTTTCCATTATGGGATAGATCCCCAAACGAATTAGTGAAAACGGGACATATTCCCAATTTTCCCAAGTTGGATCGGGTAGGTGCGTAAACTTCATTATCTAACTTACGTGTTTCAACAATTCACACCATTGAATTTCAAAAGCAAAGGCTTCCTCATGCGCATACCTATTCTTTTGTTACTGCATCACAAAAATAAACCAAAATTGCTTTCGAACCATGATAAAAATCGTACCAGCAAGGATATAAAATTAAAATGCGGGCCCTAAAGATGTGGTTCAAGTTAATAAAGTAGTAGGGTCGGATAATAAGACTTTTAAGCACAACGTATTACATACTTCGGGTGCTTATGCACCGGGTTAGAGGCTTGTAAATTTAGCAAGGTTATTAATTCAATACAATGGCCCAAGTCGGACCGGCAAAAACTATTATTTTAACGAAATTATTAATTTATCGAAGTTTTACTGTAAGAGTTAAAATTTGTTTTCATGTAAAAACAAGTGGAAATCGGGCTTAATTTTATTAATGAACAAGAAACACAAATTACATACAAAGCAAAGACATAACATAAGAAACTGGTCATGCATGACCAAAATCAGGTACTAGCTAGCTGGCTTGGATTTGTCACACTTGACCTGCATATCTAGTACTATGATCATCAATATAACATTTCAATGATCTTACTGAAGAACCAAAAAACAACAACTAGATTATAAAAATAAACGGCACAAATACAAAGAACACATTAAGCCAACGATGATAACCAATCACTACAGACAAGTACCCCCCCACCCCCACCAATTAGCACCAACACACCTGCGGGAACAACATTTAAGGAGGATGTTAGATCCACAACCTCCACCAGTGGTCATACAGCTTAATTGAGCATCTGCAGAAGCAAAAAAGATGGAGAGAATCATAACCACAAGAAGAAATAAACTCATGAATTTTTTGCTTTCCATGTCTAGTTAGCTAGTGACAGAAAAGTTAGTCTTAAACACTCTGATATTTGGTGAGGAAATAGCTCCCTAAGAATGTCCTTTTATAGTGTATATTTTGTGCTATCTCCAGTGAATTCATAGATGGATTGATTACATAATTTAATTACTATTATTATAACCAACCAATGCGTAGAAATCATTGCCTTCGATGCACACAAATAGGGGTAAATTAAAATAAAGCAAGTTGTATATCCACTAGTACTATATGCAACAACTTGGGAAGAGTCTTAGTAAATGATGAGGAAAAAGCTCTCTAATAACGTCCTTTTTATAATGTATAGTTGGCGCTATTTCAAGTTGTATGTCTCACCAAAGCATACAAATAGGAATAAGTAAATTAAAATAGAGCAAGTTGTATGCCTCGTATCTATAATATATGCAACAACTTGGGAACGGCCTTAGTAAGAAACTCAACTAGCACTCATCTTAAGAAAATAATTGAGCTTCACAGAAGATGCTATGTATGTTACCTACGATCCCAGTCAGATCCAGGTTCGCTGAAATTTGTTTATGAGAAAGATTCGGATACATAATAATATTTGTAATCGATCGATGTGCCTATCAAGTTTGACTGACATTGTTAAGCAGAATTATTATTAATGCGCGGCATATTTCTTGATGGTCAATTAATTTCTGTTAGGGATTTGGCTAGACTAAAGCCGATAGGATTAGTTCCATAGGATGGAGTAAGGACGCGCAAAATGGTTTTTCAATGACCTACGTACTAGTCTAAGGCACCATCAAGAGATCAGAGCTGGACAGTGCTTGCCAAGTGTGTGGTATACTGGACAAAGTTAGCCAACAGTTGGAAGAGGTTAATGCAATGATTTCACTCTAGGATTAGCGTTCGGGAAGAGTGATAATAACATGGCCTTGATGAATATGGCACATGTTGGTGCAAGTATTTCTCCATAAAGATGTCAATTGTGGCTTTACACGCTCAACAAAATATAGAGCCAAGTTATAATGGTATAGGATTATGTTTAAAGCAAAGCATGGCCAAGTTATAACATGGCCCTGCTTCTAAACTATGCTCGCAAAAGAAAATCGATAAAGATTTACTTGGTAAAAACAAAGACCGGGTAGAAAAAGTTTGTACCACTTGTAATGTAATTGCTTCCCATAGAAATTATAAGATTGTAATTGCTTATGATGTTTTATTTGAGTGGAGTAAAATGTGTTTGATTTCTCTCCATTTATACATATTTTATTCCTTTTTGATATACCCTTCTTTCTTTCAAAATTTAGATAAATAAAGAAATACAGTGAGATGATGTTTTTGGCATTTTCACGCAGATTAAGAGCAGTGAGATGATGTTTTTGGCATTTTCACGCAGATTAAGAGCATCTCCAATGAAGTATAGGTTTTAAAAAATATTAATGCCACCTAGGATTTTAGAAACTCTCAATAAAAAAAAACCTCTCCAATGGTCGTTGGATAATCAAAATTTAACATGACGTGGAAGTTTGAGTTTGGAGGAGAGTATGGGTTTTTGGAGACTCATATCCATACCCACGTCATCAATTTGTTATTATTTTAATTAACTTTTTAGATTTTTTTTTATAAATAAGAAACAAGTATATCAAAATAGATATAGATACAACTACCACTGGAGATGGCTATCAAAACAAGATTTGTATTTGGATTCTATGTTATTAAATACCTTTATTTTAGGTCTCCACGTATGATAAATACTCACACTCCATTGGAGATGCTCTAAGAAATTGAGAGAGATATAAAAAAAAATCTAGAAAAGTACTTCAAACATTAATTGTTATTTGTGTGTTTAAAAATAAACTTATGGTTCCAAGATAAACTGTGATGGTATTGATGGTAGTTTTGTGGGGAAAATATGAAAATTATCAAGTAATGTGGAACAAAAAAATAACCCTAAACACTCATCTAAAATGGAACGGAGGGAGTATAATTAATTAAGAGCTAAAATTGGTTTTCATGCAAAAAGAGTACATGAAAAATCACAAGAAATCAAAAGGGAAGATTGGGCTTAATTTATTAATGAACAAGAACTACAAACAAATATAAAGCTAAACATGAAATAAGAAACTGATAAAGCACTGAAGGCCTAGATAAATAAAGCCCCACGTGGAATGGTGAGGAAACCCTCACTTCCTATTGGCCGAAATAGGCCTTTTTTGAGTTTTGTGAAACGAGTGTTTTGGTGAGCACACTTGGCAACGTATGATTGGTTTAAAAAGAATAGGAAAAACATTAAAAAAAAAGAAACCAAATCAATTTGGAATTTATAAAGTGACAATATTTAGGTGAAGACACTTGACAACATATGATTGATTTAAAAATTATGAACTTAAAAGGAAAGCCTAACTTACCATGTTTGAAATTTTATGGAAGTCCAAATTCAATTGGAAATCGAGTAATTATTATATTAGGACTATTTTTTTTCCAAATTAATATATAAAGGGGAAAAATAAATAAATTATCCACATATCCTCCACCTATATAATCTATTTGCCCCGCCATACCAAATCAAAAATACATATCCACAGGGCGGGGCGAAGCCCCGCTCACCAAATCAAAAATGCATTTCCATGAGGTAGGACGAAGACTCGCGCACACCAAGTTAAAAGGAAAAAAATAAATAAAATCTACACATATTTTCAACCTATTTAATGCATTTGCCCCGCCATACTAAATCAAAAATACATCTCCACGTGGCAAGGAAAAACCCCGCGCACACAAAATCAAAAATACATCGCCACGGGACGGGGAAAAGCTCCGCGCACACCAAGTTAAAAGAAAAAATATGCCCGATGCGTAGCACGGGCACAAATCTAGTGGATATTAATTGACCAATCTAATTAGTACTAGCTAGCTAGCTAGAATTGGTTGCAGTACTTGACCGAAAAACAACAGGATTATTTATTGGTTGTACCTATTAGTGGGCTTAATCAATGCATTGGGCCAAGACAGTTTAGAGATGTTCTTTGTTACCGCTTGGGTATCCCACTGTTTGTTGAGAATAGTTTATGCTCAAGTTGGAACAGCCCTATGGATATATTTGGAGATCATGCACTTCATTGTGATAAGGATGTTGGACATAAGTTTCGACATGACTTTGTACGGGATGTAGTCGCTGACATTTGTTATAAGGTTGGTGTACCTGCGCGTAAGGAAGTTTCCCTAGGATTTCTGTCGGATGATTGCAAAGATTTGCGGCCTGCTGATATCTTCGTTCCTACCTGGGAGAATGGTCAAGATGTTTGCATGGATGTTACAGGGGTTTCTCCTTTCACAGGTGAAAGTACTCGCTCTTTTGTTCCAGGCAAAGCTATATCTAGTGCTGTTTCGCGAAAACGCACTAAGTACTTGGACAAGTGTGTATCTCATGGTTATGGTTTGGGTGTTTTAGCTTTCTCTACTTTAGGGGAACTTTGGATGATACTTTATGTTTTTTCAAACGTCTGAAGAATTGTTTAGCTAGCAGGGACGTTAGTAGTGGTTTTGGTAGTTTTATTTTTCATAGATTAGGCATTGCTATTCAAAAAGGTGTTGGTGCCCATCTTGTTGTTAGGTTGCTCACCAAAAGTTTGTAATTGTCATCATCAATTGGTTATAATGTTAAGACAGGAAACAAAAGATAAGAAATCCAAAGAACACATTAAGCCCATGTATAATGAATCACTCGACCGAAGAATGATTGAAAATCTAATAAATAAACTTCTAGGGGGTATTCTTTTTCTCTATAAAAAAAAAATTGGGGAAAATATGGCTAGCCGAATTTTTGAATTTTTTATATCTGGAGCCCACCATTAGAAACCCAAAATTAGTTTTAGAACTAATAATTTTACTGTACTACCTTTTACTATACTCCATCCATCCTAAATTAGGAGTCCTCTTTGACTAAGTCAAGATATTAAGGAAATCTTATAAATTGTCATGACTAGTCCTTGACTAACCTATTTAATGTTATATTATTACCAAAACTAAATTATTAATGTTAAAATAAGTGGAAGTTTATTAGGAATTTTATAACTATTCATAAATGTATTTATTTAAAAAGGGAATGACAATTAATACAAAGATATTGAGTAAGTTTTTTTTTGAACAATTAATTGGGGGATATATAAACTAATAGCTACAGGACAAAAACGGTGTCCCAATAGCAATTCTGGATGACCCCCTATGTAATTATTTTTTAATTCCTAATCTAGCCCCCACTAATTAGGATTATTGATTAATTATAATTAGTAAAATGTTAAGTATTTGGGGGATAAATTAGTGTGTATTTATTTTTATTTGAATTTGTGTGGGTTAGTTGAGAGTAGAAGGAGGCAAAATGGTTTTTGAGTGGAAATTTTTTTTTGAAAATGGAAGATGATTGTGATGAGAGAATTCTTTGCTAAGAGGTTGAAAATTTGATTTTTTTCTTTGAATCCACCATTGTTGCAGCTGAAAAAGCTTTGTCTTAGGCATGGTATTCAACCAAAAAACCATGCCGGAATTTGCTGAAAATTTTCATAAATTGTTTGCCACTATCCGGGGGGGGTTAAGGGGGGCGTAGCATCGGAACCTATTTTTTCTGGTTTTAATCAGTCTACTTCCGGCACAGTTATCTGATTTTCGAGCATGCCGGAACTACTTCCGGCATGGTTTTTTCTTAAATTTCTATGCCAGAACATGATGAAAAGTATCCAGAAAATTGATTTTTTTTTCACTTAACTACCGGCATTGATAGATTTATATCGAGCATGCCGGCATTTAGTTCCGGCATTGAATTTCATCACTTCCGGCATGGTCTTCATCATTTCCGACATGTTCTTCATCACTTCCGGCATGTTCATTATCATTTCCGACATGATCTTCCTCACTTCCGGCAGAGAAGGAGAAGAGAATTTGAAAGGAAATGGGGAAAATTTAGAATTTGAAAGAGAATGGGAAACATTTGGGTTTCAAAGTTTTAACCCTAAAAAGATTAATAAGAAGTGGAGATGGAAATGGGGAATATGATTTTGTTTTTTGATTTTAAGTTTTTTGATTTTTATTTTGAGGGAAGGGTATTTTAGTATTTTTGCCCTGCAAAAACACCCCTTAGCGGACACTATTGGTTGGGGGAAGTAATTGATATCCCCCAATTAATTTCTATATCCCCAATTGCGTGTTCTTTTTTTTTCCTTATATATGGTGATATTATTTAAGATTTGGATATTAAAAATGATTTTATGATTATAAAAGGTCATATGTGTAATACACAATAATTAAATAGATAGTCTCATCATACAAAGCTATTGGTTGGAAACCTAGCAACAAGCTGGGCACCAACCCCCCTCTGAATAGCAATGCCTAATCTATGAAATATAAAACTACCAAAACCACTACTAGCATCATTATTAACAAGACAATTCTTCAGACGCTTAAAAAAACATAAAGTATCTTCACCAAGTTCCCCCAAAGTAGAGAAAGCCAGGACCCCCAGACCATAACCAAGTGAAGTACACTTGTCTAAATATTTAGCCCGCTTTCTTGAAACCGCCTTGGAAATAGCCTTCCCTGGGACAAAAGAACGTACACCATCACCAGTAAAGGGCGAGACACCAGTAACATCCATGCAAACATCTTGCCCGTTTTCCCAGTTGAGAACAAGAATATCGGCAGGCCTCAAGTCTTTATCCTCATCAGAAAGCATGCCAAGAGAGACTTCCTTGCGGGCCAGAGTACACTAGCCTTGTAACAAATATCAACAACAATATCACGGACAAGATCATGTCGAAACTTACTTCCAACATCCTTAGCACAATGAAGCGCATGGTCTCCAAAGATGTCCATAGATTTGTTGCAACTAGTACACAAGCCATTCTCAACAAACAGTGGGATACCGAGACGATAACAAAGCACGGCTCGAAACTGTCTAGGCCCAATGCACTGATTAAGCCCACTAATTGGTACAGCTAATAAATAATCCTGAGCGTGCTTGATACGGTTACACTGCCATAAAATAGAATCTCTTGCAGACATAGAGAATTGGTCTGGGATTTGCTTCTTAACTGCGTCGAAATAAGTGACTGCCAGGGAATGCATGGAAGGGGGGGCAGTATCATCGACACAGTAAGAAGGAGGTAATCCACATACCTGGATAAAGTTCTGAAGAGCCAACTGATAAGCAGAGCCTTTGTTTGTTGAGAATAAACTACCCAGAATTGTCTTCTGCACTGAAGCGGTCTGATTCTGAGAGGCAAGGAAACAGTAAGCACGGGTGTCCGCCATGGTATAGATGCCAAGACCACCATCCTTGATAGGCAAAGTAGCTAATCGCTGCTGTAAAGGACCAAAACCTGCACCATCTCCAGTGATTAAGAGTCTCAAATACTTGAGTAGATGGTCATCAAAAAGATCAGTGGCTGGTTGCAAGGCTGCTGGATTGGTAGTACGCATTGCAAAATATAGACGAGACACACCAATGCAATTACGAAGTAATAACATCTCACTCTGAGGGTCCTTGAGTTTTTTGATTGCATCCATCAGTTGAACAGTTTTATTCACCCTGGTCAGCATCATATCACTAATGAAGTTTGAATCCAAACTCACAGGTCCGCCCAAAAGCTTGACGCCATTAGAGGGCCTACCAATGTCAGAGGGGAAAACACCATCCAAAGTACTTCTGGGGTCAATAGACGGCCAAAAGATTTCGGTTTTTCGAACGTTAAGATGTAAACCCCTACTAGGTCCTTCCGCTTCTATTATACTCAAGGCCTTGGCAACCTCCATAGTATCCCCAATAATGGTGCCATCATCAAGGTACCAAGCATGCAAATCAAGTGTGCAACGAGAAGCAATAGTCTTCACTAGAGGATGAAGAGTCAATGCAAAAAGCAAGGGACCGAGGGGGTCCCCTTGCTGAACCCCGAGTGCAGATGATAAGATATATTGGTCATAATAGAGTTTAGCGGGTCGCAAATAACAAAACTCTACCCAGCGAGAAATACCTGGACATTGAAGACGAACCTCTTTGACGAGATGGGATCTGCTCACCATGTTGAAAGCATTGGAAAAGTCAATAAGCAGCATTGACATTTTATCTGAATGACCTTTCAACTCTAGTAAGCTATTTACAGCATGTAAAATACTCTCCCCACCGACAGGCACACCAACCCCAAATTGATAGTCGCCTAAATAAGATGTCATATCTTTTCCGACTGAAAAAGCAGCAACCTTGGAAACCAGTCTTCGCCAAACCGTACCAACCGCAATCGGCCTAATACCACCCCCTGGCTTAAGTAATGGAGTCAAAGGCGCACTGGCAATGAACTCACCTAAGTTATTGGGGCATTTACCGGCCAACCAAAGATTGACAACCCCGATGAATCGAAGCGAGTAAATTATCCGCCACCGCAGCTGCAAAGACCACTCATGACATCAACCAAATGTTGCGCTCGTAATCCATCTCGCCCACAAGAAGTACCCTTTGGAAAACTCTTTATAGCTCCCAAGACAGCCCGTGAATCCACCGTAATTGGGTCGATCATCACAAAGATCCGAAGGAACATAGGGTGGAGGAGCCGATGGATGCTTATCTAGCAAGTCAAGATAAGTACTCTCATTGCGCGGAGCTACTCCTGATGAAGAAAGCACTCGTATAGCAGCCGAGTAATGGCCACAACTAATCTTCTTCGGCAGGCCAAAATATTGGCAGCGCCTTGTTTCTTCGAGTACCTTTTCCATTCCCAACCGAACAAAGTTCTCGCAAAATGATGATAAAAATAAAGAGTATATTTAATAGTTTAAGGGAAAAGTATGTATATAAACAAAACAGACAGATAAAAATAAACATACCAAAATAGAAATTAGGACAGATAAAAAAGGGACAGTGGGAGTAGTAATTATTTTATTTTTATATTAATAATTATCCAATTTTGGTCTACTGTCAAAAAAAAAAAAAAAAACCAAGAATTCCCAAAAATCAAGGTCACTTAATTTTTATGATCCCCATATCCTCCAGACGCGTGTCATATTCTATGCATCTGTTTCTTCTTGTTGTTGCTTATTTTTGCTTCTTTCTTCTTTCCTTCTTCATTCTTCTTTCTTCAACCTAAAAAAAAAAAAAAAAAAAAAAAAAAAAAAAAGCCTTTCCTTGTTTATTACGTCGTCGTCTTCACTAGCTTTTTGAAAAAAAAAAAAAACAGATTATCATCTTGATAACTTGCCAGTTAGATCTTTTACCCCAAGAAAAAGATCTCTTGATTATGACTGTTGCTAAGCTTCGTAATTAAAGAAAGAAAAATCAAATTATCACCACGTTTTAAGGTCAGTTAATGGTGTTGTTTTATGTATACAATTGTTTTGTCTTTTTCTAGTTGATGGTGTTATACATGTGTTTGTGGGTAAAAACTGTTTCTGCTGATTTTGGTAATTTTGGGCGTGTGGGTGAGAAACGAATCTAAACCCTAAACAATGCACTGCACAGGAGTACTTTTGATTCGAGAGATCAATCAGTACAATCCTGGCCTAAACCAAGAAATGGCCATTCCAGGGTTGCTTCGGTCACAAAGTGAAGGAGAAGGGTTGGTCTTAGGGAGGGAAGCGAAGAGAGTATTGAGACCAGAATCGTTGATTCTGAAGGTGTGGTTTGTTTTATGACTTCTATCGGAAATAGAACTGGTTAGCAGAATGGAAAGATACCAGGTGATTTCTAGATACCGAATTGTTACCGACCAAAACATGTTGTTTGGTGAAAATAGGTGAAGCCTATTTATACAAGTCATATTGAAACGTACCCTGGTCTCGTAGGAAGTGGAAACGATTGAGTGGTGGAAGAATAGAGTAACATGTAACCGTCAGACGTTATGCTTCCATGATGAGGGAACTGAATTCGTGTAACCGTTAGTCATTACGCTTCCATGATGAAGGAAATGAATTGTTTACACCGTTACTTTTCACCACCACTAATTGTCCTACTTCATGACACTTTCTTGTAACGGGCGCATTGCACGCCGCACGCTGTAAACCGCCAGACCAATACCCTGATGAGTATCCCCCAGTTTGTGACATGTTTGATGTCTCGAGTGTTTTCGTGGAAAACGTGTAGCAGGTTGCTATGTGTGGCAAGTCAAAGTCAAGAGACTTTTCCATAGGAAAATAGCATGTGATGCTATTAGGCATGCCTTGGTCGGCCGCCTAAAACTTGCCACAAGACCGTCAGTTTGGTGGCGAACTTGAATGGCTGAGATTACATCTCGTGAGGAAGAGTAGCCGTTGATTATGGCCACATCTTTGTTGTGTAACAAAGTGGCGCCATTAGCGTAGTGGCGCCTGGCGAGCCGTGGTGTAGCGGGTTTCCTGGGACTTGCTGCAAGTCCGTCAGTTCAATGGAGAACTTGGATGGATGAGATTGCATATCATGAGGAACAATGGCCATTGATTATGGCCGCATCTTGTTGTATAGCAAAGTGGCGCCATTGGCATAGTAGCGCCTGGTGGAGCCATGGCATAGCGGCATGCCAGTAGCCGTGGCATGGAGGCATGCCAGTGGCGTTATAGCATGTTGGTATGCCGATCAATATGTTGTTGTGGTAAGGCCCGTTTGGATTGCCAGTTAGTATGGTGGCGCGGCAGGGTGCTTTTGTCCTTTAATGTATGGTGGCAAGTTTGGAGCGACTTGATTGGCCGAGGAAAGGGGCCAGCCAAGCATGGGCGTCGCTATACTTCTGGTGAGAGTGTGGCGGCTTTAGAGCGACCTGATTGGTCGATGGGAAGTGGGGCCGGTGAGTATGGGCCAATCCACAACTTATGTGTGCGTGGCTAATTTGAGGCGACACTATTGGTCGAGATAAATAGGGCCGATTTATGAAGGGGTGTGGCCAATGGCAGGTGGCGCCAGTTGGCCTAAGGCATGGCCACGCCTCCCTTTGCTGCTGCGGCTCCCAATTTTCTGATTATGGGAAAGTTTTTTCACCTGTTAATCCATGGCGGATTGATTACCTAGTTCTCGTAGACTTAATTTCGACAAGCAAGGTCTGATATACTTGCGCAAGGCGCAAAACCCTAACTTCTGCAAGTTAGTCGGGGCAATTGATTGACCTCTATGTGTTGACACAGAGTTCTTTTAAGTTCATTGCCAGAGAGCAGCATGCTTTTCTTATTGAATACCTTATGCAAAGACCTTATCCTTGATATTTAGAAATTCGTGCTACTCTGCTGCGAGCGAACATAAATCGTCACGCCATATCAACATTAAGGGTTCAGCCGGAGAACATAGCATAAAAGGCATTCAAAGGAACTTATATTAAGTGGATATACGCGAGGCGCCGAAATTTACAAAATATCTAGGATGGTTGCTACATTCTCCAGTCTGGATAAATTTCATGTAAGTATATTGAACGACTCAATAAAAATGTCGGTGGAGAGGTTAACACTCACGACACCGTTTCCTTAAAGTGTGACGTCACATCAGATGTAAGGTTTTACGATTTCAACCCTAAGCTACAAACCACCATCAACATTAAGTCTCATGCTTAGCACGTAACATCGGCGTTGTTGCGGGGTAAGCATGAGATGGTGACAGACAAGAGTAATATCGAAAGGACAAGACGTGAAGAGATTGCCGAGGAAATTCAACTAACCTTTAGCGGAAGGTATGAGGAATACATGATCCATGTATTGGTGGTTTTGCATGAATTCGGTTTGGCCATGAGGTATTGGCATCAGCGCTGCAGCTTTGGCTATTGATCAACATAGGTGACATTGCAACTTGGCACACGGAACGGGCGCTGGTTGGATAGGAAAGGTAGATGGCGCGGCTACCTTGGAATGGTGGATGGCGCGACTACCTTGGAATGATGGATGGCGCGGCTACCTTGGGATGGCGGATAGGCGAGGCTAGATTGGAGTAGCGGATGGGCACGACTAGCTTGGCGTGGCGGATGGTGCGGCTAGCTTGGCGTGGCAAATGGAGATGATGGCTTTGGCCGTGGAGATTAGCGTCGTGGAACGTCAACACCACGAGACCAGCTGCTTTCTTTTGTGCGTGTCCCAAAAGGGAAACCCTTCCCTAGTTGAACTCCAAAACACCATGCCTATAAAAGGCGTTACCCATATTCCTTACTTTCGTATCGTTGGCTTTGTTTCCACACCTTGGTGCTAGCGGCAAAGACTTGGACCAGCGGAGAGAACAACAACAAAAGTAGGCGAGCGTATTTTAGGTATGTTTCTTAACGTTTCTTGTTTTGTTTGCTCTTCTGTGTTGGTGTAAACCCTAGCCATAGACATGACCTCCACTAATTTGTAACAGCATTTCAATATGAATAATTCTTCTTTGTTAATATTATTGTACATGTTAGGCAAGCATGTACGTGTGAAAAACGTCATATGTTCCCTTTTCCATGAAAACTAGCTGTGTAGGGTTTCCTTTTGTTCGTGAGCATAACTCCCGCGGAAAAACGTGATATGACTGAGAGCATACTTCCCGCGGCCTTGTACGATTTCGGACCAAAACATATTCCTCACGATGTTTTCGGGTTTTGGCTAAGAGCATATTTTCCCCCGATATCACATATATATCTCGTTGAGCAAGCATCAGTCCCCCTTTTTTTTTTTTTTGACGTGAGTGCTATAAAATGCGGCCAAAGGGGAAATTTCCGTAGAAAATGTGTCGTTGACTTTATGCTTTCCTTGAAAGTAGTAATTTTTCTGTTTTGCTTCGTTGTAGTTACTTTAAAAGCATAAGGAATTTTACTAAGATGTCACCTAAAAGCAGTTATACCGCCGCATCGAGAAATGTTAAACACAGATGATGAGTTCTTTACGAAATCCACTAAAATTACAAGGACCTATCCCAAATTTGTGGCAACTCTTCTGAATGATTCAGAGAATGATGGAGAAGTCCAATCAGTCTGCCCATGGCGTATAATGAGTTTTTGTCTTCAGAAGAAAGAGTACTCAGCTTCTCTAATTGACTTCAAAATCTGGCATAGTCCATTGCGCTCTTATGATAAGTGGATGAAATTTATGATGAGCCGTGACCACGTAAAGGACAACTTAATTGAGGCGTAAATCATGCATGCTGTCATGGCGTCTGCAGCACTTCAAATCAGAAAAGACATTGCAGGCTTGATTACTTTCATCTCCAGATGGTGTCCGGAAACTCACACGGCTGTATGTAGATGGGGTGAGATGACCATTACTTTGGAAAGCGTAGTCATTCTGTTGAGTCTTCCAATAATGGGGAATCTTAACGTCGTCTTGTCTGAGGAAGAAGAAGAAATGCATGCCATTTTGGTTACGAAATCAACAGGATATGTCCGGAAGCATCATGAGGAAAAGTGCTTCTATAACTGGTGGGTGTCTGAATGGTTCCCTGATGATCCGTAGCCGAATCAGGTGTTGGATAATACACTCCATGTTGCTGCATTTTTAGCTTTGTGGTTATCCATGGACATTTTTGATGATGGCTCTGGCAAGACGGAGATAAGGCAAGAACTCATCAAATTCGCCATCAAATTAGCGAAAGGCGTTGCTCTTCCCATCGACGTTTGTTACTTGGCTATTTGTACACCCACCTGGATCACTTAATATCAGATATGTATGTCTCTAATGGGTATATGAAAGTAGACTCGTACGTCCATGTCGCCTTTCTCCAAGCATGGTTGTGGGAACATTTCAAAGATTACGCTCCTAAACTGAGGACCTCATTTCCTAATACATATGGCGTATCCAGGATACTCCGTTGGTTGGATAGGCGTCCAAAGTCTGGCTCGAAGCTCATTGATTTTCTTGACAACACGCAAGCCGTTAACTTTCATCCCTGGGCTCCGGTCCACACCTCCATAGTTCAGCCAAACACTTTTGCTTCTTCCTCAAACGTGATGTTACATTCTACTGAAGAGAATATGAGCATTGGAGAAACTGTGTTCATGTGAAGTTGTATTCCTTGATATGTGCCATCTTTTTTCAGAGGGTCTTGTGAAGTGGTTCCTTACAACATCGACATGGTTGCTCGTCATATGAGTTTTGATCAGGGGTTTCTGTTCCGCCGTCCATTCACGGCTTCAAAAGAACTGTTGCCAGCCGTTTTCAATAGCCGTGTCCTTATGTCTCATAAAAGTCTCCCTTTTCTGCTCCCAGAAAGAAAACCGGTAACGACCTCCAAATATAATGTTTTCTGGCAGGAAGAGTTCCTCGTTATTCATCAATTCGTTTAGGACATTGCGACAGTTCCACGCGGCAAGCCCTCTCCTAAAGCTCTGGCAAATCACGGATTGTTGAGGATGCCTTCTTCGGGTAAGCGTAAATATGATAGTCCCCAGGTAAAAGAGGGAAGGTCGAAAAGTCGTGCGCGTGGCTTCCAATCGGATTTGACGGCTCTTGTGACTTTCAGTTCCTTCAACACACAGGTGTGCATGGTTCCCTCACTGACTTGGCTGAATCACACAAACTTTCCATTTCGTCACTGACTCCTCCCTTTTTTTTTTTTTTTTTTTTTTTTTTTTTTTTTGGTCTTGAAAACTCGAATATCTTTGCCAGACTTTCCCATGGCCCAAAGATGGCACCTCTTGAGAAAGGAGGCAACGACACTGAATCTCTTGAAGAAGAATCCAAAGAGGAGGAAAGCTTGATATCTGGTGACGAAAGGAGCACTTCTGAATATAACAGCGAGTCTTCTTCCAGTGGGCCCACAAATGAGTCGGTGAGTTTTCCACACTTTTCTCTTGGATTATTTATTTATACCAAATGAATGCTCAATTGATGATATTTTCAGGAAGAGGTCGCTTCTGAAAATAACTTTGAGATGGAGATCCACGGAAATGAAGGTGTAACATTGTCTTCAGTCATAAAAACCGTACCCGCCGGTAATCTGGAGATGGAGGTTGATCGTCATGAAGATGTTGCTGTATCTCCAATGACGAAAAACGCTGTCGTGACGACGGGCGTGATTGCTCCCAAAGAATCTTTGCTAGTCGCATATCCAGCCACAGGCGTCGTTTTCGATCCTCCATTTGGCTGTGAAGAAACCCTTCATTTTCAGAACTGTGGGTGTGAAGAACGTTGATCACCCGGACTCAGTTGTTGATGGAGTGCGCTTATGCACGACAGAATGTCGCATCTGTGTAGCTGTAGCTATATATGTATATGTACTGCAGTTTTCATTGGTGATGGTGTTATAATTAAGATTGTAATGTTTTTCATTGGGAGGAGTAGAATGGGCTTGATTATTCTTCATTTATACATAATTACATATCTTTTTCCTTTTCGATATACGTATCCTTCATCCTTTTTGTAAATATTCTAAGTTTATTTTCAATAGGAATAAAAAGTACATGAAATTAAGCTCTTCATTAAATTAAGAGGTAAAAAAAAAAATCATGTAAAAACATTGTATAAAAATTACAAGAAAATAGAAGTGGAGATCGGGCTTAATTTATTAATGAACAAGAAACACAAATTACATAAAGCAAAAACATAACATATAAGAAACTGGTCATGCATGGATATTAATTGACCAAAATCAGGTACTAGCTAGCTGGCTTGGATTGGACCGATTGGTCACACTTGACCTGCATATAACTATCTAGTACTAGGTGATCATCAATATAACATTTCAATGATCTTATTGAAGAACCAAAAAACAACAACTAGATTATAAATAAACGACACAAATACAAAGAACACATTAAGCCAACGATGATAACCACTCACTATAGACAAGTACCCCCCCACCCCCACCAATTAGCACCAACACACTTGCCGGGCCCGGAACAACATTGAATGAGGGAGTTAGATCCACAACCTCCTCCCGAGGGCATGCATCTTGGCTGAGCATTTGCAGAAGAAAAAAAGATGGAGAGGATCATACCCACAACAAGAAATAAACTCATGAGTTTTTTGCTTTCCATGTCTAGTTAGCTACTGAATGAAAATTTAGTCTTATACTCTGTATGAATATGATGGATGAGGGAATAGCTCTCTATGAATATCCTTTTATAGTGTAGATTTGGTGCTATTTCAGTCAAAGAGCCTTCAATAAAAAAAAGACTATCCATGTCTCATCAGAGCTTACAAACAGGGATAAGTAAATCAAAATAGAGCAAGTTGTATCTATAATATATGCAACAACTTGGGAGGGTCTTAGTAAGAAACTCAACCAGCGTACTCCTATCTTAAGGAAATAATTGAGCTTGGCAGAACATGCTAGCTATCTCTGTTACGTACGATCCCAGTCAGATCCATGTTCGCTGATATTTGTTTATGTGAAAATTTTGCGTTGGGCTCGAAGTTTGAATTCTGTTGAATTGACTACCAACCACTAAGATTGAGTAGTATCCACTATCCACATCAAATCTCTAACTCTGTAATTTACGCAGAGCAATACATAATAATATTTGTAATCGATGCGCCTATCAAGTTTGACTCACATTGTTAAGCAGAATTATTAATGGGCAGCATTATTCATGATGGTCAAGCATAACGACCGATTAATTTCTATTAGGGCTTTGTAAAGCGGTTTCAGCTATTTCCCATCCCGTTTTCCCTACATCCCATCTCATCTACACTAGACAGATTATGTACAACTCATTTTAAGTTGGGTAAATAAAACTCACCCTATTAGATTTTAGGGGTGACTTTCATCTTCATCCACGGGTGTCTTCCTTCTTTCCCTTACTCTCTCAAATCTAATCTGAATATAATAATTTACCACTACTAACATCCACCATCACTACCATTAGTATATCTGCATCGTTCTAGATAATTATTTTATACCCAAACCAAAAGGACGATAATTAGTAGTCAAACCCAAATTTAATAATTTTTATTAATGAATTGTTTTTTATCCCAAATTTTTATTAGTTTCATTGTATCATATAGAGTAAGTTCGACAATTGGACCGAACCTAATGAAAATGGTGATTTGATAACTACTTTCTAACCTCTATGGAAAACAAAATAGTGAGTTATGTTTACCCATTTTAAAAGAAGCGATTCTCTCTCTCCTCTCTAAAGTGATTCTATCGCCGCCTCCTCATCTTCTAAAAATAGCCAGTATCCACCGCGAATAATCAATAACCACCAAAATATGACCAGTAGCCACCGTCTCCGACGGTGATAGATACCGAAACAGCCATTAAAACAATTTCAATCTTTCACCTCATGATTATTAAATCCTACAAACCTCGTCTCATCAATTACTAAGACACCTTTACCTAATTTGCTACTAAGACTACTTTGTTTGATTGATTCTAAGACACCTTTCCTGATCTGGGTCTTATTTATATGGCACCTAAGACCTCTATGCTATTATCTCTAGACGCATTCAACTAATTTGGTTCGAAGACTTCTGTCGATTTCAGAGACTCCTTCGCGATTTGTTTCAGATTTGGAGTTCTTTTTTTGCTCCGGCAACCACCAATCTCCGACTTCTTCTTCCTATTTCTTTTTTCCTTTAAAGTCTTTTGCTGTTTTGGGTTCCAGATAGTGCTAACAGTATTTAATTTGCTTAATATCCCATGTATTTTCCGATCTTTGAGTTTCTCTCGAAGTTTGATTTGTGCCTTAGGGTTTTAATCTTTCTTTTGAATTTTGTTCGTTCTAGCTATTTTTAATTTTAATCCTTCTTCAATCTAATGTCTTTTTTTCTCTAATTGTAATCCTTGTTTTTGTTCTACCCTTTTCAGGTTTATTTCATCTAGCTTCTTTAATGCCTCAATACTTCAGATCCTCAAACTCTATCTATAACTGGAAGAAGCGGAAATACCCTAACAAAATGTTGGCTAGTAGGAATGTCACAAAAAGTCTCAAGAGAGGTACTTATAAGCTATCAACATCATAACAATATTATATTATTTGTTTATAAATTGTTATGTATGATAGATCCTCTGTTTGCATATATTTTATGAACTGTCATTCCAAAATATAACTGACATACAAATATATAATACCCAATTTGGAAAACAAAATGGTAACATCTTGTTGTTTATGCCATTATGGTAATCTTGTGTTATCTGCTTTAGAATATCCCGTAGTCTCATATTTTTGGCAATTCATTAGTGCCATTTCTTGGAATTGCCAGGGATTAGGAAAAATTGAAAAAATTGATAGCAAAGATATTTTGAACAAAAACAATCCTGACATTTTGTTCTTGTCGGAAACTAAAAAACAGGATTTGGCAATGCATAAGATACTAAGGAAAATAAATGTTAGCAACTACTGGCTTGTTTCCCCAAGGGGTGCAGCGGGTGGTTTATGCGTGGTCTGGAAAGATAACATGAAACTAGATATAGTTGATCATAACCATAATAATATAAATCTCTTTATACATGCATGTAATAATAGACCAAAGTGTCTTCTGACTTGCTTTTACGGTAGTCCCTATACTAGAGAAAAAGTTGCTTCATGGAATATTGTTCAACAATTAGCAAGAATTGTTGACTATCCCTGGATTGTCCTGGGAGATTGTAATGTGGTTCTTCATCAAGAAGAAAAGAAAAGTAGATTTGATTTTAATGAAACAGAAGCTAGAACTTTTAATGACATTATTAGCCAGTGTGGCTTGATGGATCTAGGATTTATAGGTTATACTTTTACCTGGAACAATAGGAGATCCGATGATGAATTTATAGAAGAAAGATTAGATAGGGGCTTAGTTAATTCCAGTTGAAACATTTCCTTTCCCAATTATACCATTAGACATTTAGGTAGAATTACTTCTGATCATGTTCCCATTTATTTAAATACTCATAATACTTGGAATGACGTACATACTCCCTTTAAATATTTTGGTGACTGGATTAAGCATGAAGAATGTAAATCACTTATTCAAGACTGTTGGGATACTAGGATTCAGGGGTCTGCAGCTTTCGTCGTGATAAAAAAAAATGTCTTCAGTTAAAAATACTCTTAGCGTATGGAATAAAACAACCTTTGGCAACATTAGAACAAACATAAATCTTATCAAGAAAAAACTAGACCAAACAAATAGGAGACATTCCTATAGGGATAAGGCTAAAGACCTTGCTGTCGACAAATGATCTATCTAAGTGGTATGCTATTCAGGAGAAATTTTGGAAAGATAAAAGTAGAGACCTAGATTTGACTTTAGGAGATAGAAACACCAGATATTTTCATAACAAGGCTAAAATAAGATACAGAAGAAACAAAATCGAGACTATCCAGAATACTAATGGGGAGTGGGTCAACACTAGAGTTGAAATAGCTAATTGAATAACTAATCATTTTCAATCTATTGCAACCACTGTAAACCCTATTGTTGATATGAGCATGATAGACTTAATTCCTAATTGTTTAAGTGATGATGATAATATTAAGTTGTGTGCTACTCCTAATATGACGGAAATCAAAAATATAGTCTTTTCTATGGAACCCGACAAAAATCCAGGCCCAGATGGCTTTCCTCCAATCTTTTTTCAACAATATTGGGAAATAATTGGGCCTTACCTAATTCCTATGATCCAAACCTTCTTTGAGACAGGTCACATTTCTAAAGAGATGAATGCCTCATTCATCACTTTAATCCCCAAAACTCTAAACCCAACTATTCCTGCTGAATTTAAACCTATAGCCTTAGCTAACACTTCTTATAAAATCATCTCTAAGTTAATGGTTGGCAAAATGAGAGGCTTGTTAGATAAGATTATATCCCCATACCAGTCTTCCTTCGTACCAGGAAGGCAGATTTCTGATAATATAATTATGGCCCATGAATTAATTTATAAAATGCGAAATAAAAAGGGTAAAAAAGGACTGATGGGTCTTAAGATAGATATGTCGAAAGCTTTTGACAGAGTAGAGTGGTCTTTCTTAATCCAAATTATGAAAAAGGTTGGCTTTAATGAAAAATGGTGTAACTTAATTCATGAATATATCTCTACTACTACTTTAGCTATCTTGATAAATGGGTCTCCTACTGCTTTCTTTAAACCTTTTAGAGGGTTGAGACAGGGAGATCCAATGTCTCCTTATTTGTTTCTTTTTTGCATGGAATCCCTTTCGAGGACCATCATGAATGCTGAACTCTCTGGAAAAATAAAAGGTATTAAAATCTCAAACAATGCTCTTGATGTTAGTCATTTATTTTTTGCTGATGATTGCCTAATTTTTTGTGATGCTAATGCCACCACTAGTCAAAACTTAGTTAAGCTTTTTACTGACTTTGGTACTACCTCAGGTCAATTGATTAATTTGAGCAAGTCGGGGGTTTTCTTTAGCACTAGAACCAATCCTTGTATAAAAAGAGAGGTCACCGATATTTTAGGGGTTCAAGTTATACCTCTTGATGATAGACACCTAGGCTTTCCACTTTTTACAAATAGATCCAAAATCAAGTGTTTTGATCCACTGATTGGAAAAATGAAAAATAGATTACAGAAATGGACAAGGAAGAATGTTTACACTGCTGGTAGGACAGTAATTGTAAAAAATGTCACATCTTCTTTGTGTGTTTACCAAATGAACTGTTTTAAAATTCCGGTGAAAATTTATAAAATAATTACTAAACTGCAAAGAGATTTTTGGTGGGGGAAAAATGAACAGGGATTTAATGAAAATGGGAAGAAAGATATGTATCTAAAGAACTACGACTCTATAGGTAAACCTATTAGCGAAGGAGGATTAGGTCTCCAAAATATGCAACAAATTAATCTTGCCATGATAGATAAAATGGGATGGAGACTCAAAGAAAACCCCTATTCTCTTTGTGCTACCATCTTGAAAGCTAAATATTTCCCTAGTTGTGACATATTACATGTTAAACCTAAGCCTAAACAAAAAGATAGTTGGATATGGAAAGAAATTTTAACAGGTGTCAACCAGCTAAAGAAGAATTGCTTCTGGAGAGTTGGCAATGGGGTGTGTATTGACATATGGGATAACTACTGGATCCCAAGTGTTAAACCTCCTCGAGCTAAGCATTGTATTGAAGCCGAAAATTTTGGGAAGGTTAGTCAACTAATAACTTCTGAGAACACTTGGGACTTATCCAAGTTAACAATTTGTTTTGATCAGGACACTATTAACATCATAATGAGAATTCAAATACCACAAACAAGTACGACAGATAAACCTCAATGGATCCTAAACAACTCAGGTATTTTTTCTGTTAAATCTTTGTACAACTCGATAAATTCTACAGGATATGAAAATATGGATTGGAGCAAAATATGGAACATGAAGGTAGCCCCTGCTGTTAAAATGTTTGTTTGGAAGGCAGCTCACTCCATTCTCCCTAATAGTATGAGAGTGGTAGCCATATTGCCAAATATAAAAACCTCCTGCAAAGGAGATGAAAGTCTTACTCACCTTTTTCTACATTGCAACTTTGTTACTCAGATTTGGATGCACTTAAATTTTGACATGCATTGTGTTGTTAATGGGACAAACAGTTATCATGACTTGCTTAATGACATGTATAATAATCATGATAGAGATGGGTATGTAATGGTTTGGTCTGTCTTTTATAGCATTGTTATTTGGCATGTATGGAAAGCAAGGTGCAACCTTGTGTTTTTAAAACCAAACAGAATAGTGTTGAAACTGCAAAACGATTGTCAAGTATATTAATAGTCTGATGAATATTAATAGTGCCGATTATAACATAATTCAAACTCTATATTACAATCCAATGAATGATGAAAAATTGATAGTAACAATTGATGAGCCTGATGATGATAAAAAATTTATGTCAGTTACTATAGACATTGCAATATCGATGATGATGTTGAGCCCAACTAATAACTCTAGTGTGGGACTGACTCTTCATAACTTTACAGGAACCTCAAAATAATCTTGGGGAATGCATGTTGATTGTAGAACTAAAGAGGAGCTAGAATTAAAGGGAGCGGAAGCTGCTTTTCAATGGGCAACACAATGGAGCGGCCACAACATCATTTTCCAAAGTGACTTCGAGCCTATTCTTAGACTGTTGGCGAGAATGTATGCGAAAGCTAGAGAACAAAGATACAAAATTAGCGAAGACTTCAATTTAAATTGTGACCATTGCATAAATTTTAAAGTGCAAGGCTTTATATTGAAAAACAGATTTGCAATACCTCAAGCAGCTCACATTTCAACTTATTGTAATAGATTTGCTATCACCAAATACTGGACAGGGGAAGATCTTAGTACCCTCTTAGATAAATTGGAATTCCAGTTCCAGAACGCAAATGTAATCAACAATCTTTCTCACCTCAATGAGGGAGCAAGTGGTCTAATGAATGAATGAGGATTCTTCCTCTTTTTCGAGAAAAAAAAAAAAATAGGAATATGGTTTGTGTTGTTGGGATAGGATGTAGGGAAAGTGGATGAGAAATAGGTAAAACCATTAAAGCCAATAGGATTAGTTCCATATATAATAACCAGAGTTTTACGCGGAAACTTCTGTCATGGAAGATCTGTAAACATAATTTTGATGCCTTTGAAAATAGAACTCTACATCGTTGATGTATATCATCTTGTACATTTTTTGGGGGTGATAGATCACACAAAGTGCTACATAATTTTAATGGGGGATCCCTAAAAAGTTTACTTGCAACAAAGCCAAAGGCCAACAACCACGGATTTAAGGGTTAGTAGTTAGTACCACAACTGAGTTGTTCTATCGTTTTCTTTTTCATTCTCATCGGAAGTGTAATCTTATTCTTTAGTTTTTATTAAAAGATTATACTTGTAATTAGCAAAATAATGATCCCAAAAATTATAAGTGGATATTGGATATTTTTTTTAATTAGTTTATTAATTATGCGTCTGGTTGATTTTGTGATTGATGCATGGCTGATCTAATTTTTTTATTCTTAGTGTAAAATCGTGATTGCACGATTGTTTCTTGACTTAATATATTTCTCGCAAGATTTCATTTTTTCTTCATATAAAAAATTATAAACAAACAACTCTAAAAACAACCTAAAAACAAACCTTCTCACATAGTCTTGGAGTAGGACCCACCCCATAAATGATGCCCATGCTAATCTTGTAGGGCGGATGCTATCTGATAGACACATTTTTATGTCTAATTTGTCTCGATTCTTTATATTGATAGTGCTTATTTTTGTACTTATTATGGTGTTTTATGTGTGTAGGTATTTTTGGCCAATAAACATTTTTGAAAAAATCGGCTCGAAAAGTTGCACCCGGAGGACACCTACTATTCGGACTCTCTCTATGGATAAGGGGTACCCCAAATTACTAAGGGGCGCCTCAGGACATCCCTAAGGCAGCTGCTATTCGCACCCCCACTCGGGATAGGGGGTGACCCTTTCTTCTTCATGACTTTTGGCGGGAAAACTGAATTTAAATTTCAGTTTTGCAGCAGAACTCCCAGGCGAGATTTTGATCGAGTTTGCAGTGGAATTAGTGTTAGATATGGATTGGGATTACCCTGTTTCGATCAAACATGGGAGGTATGAGCTGTAGAATCGAAAAAGAAGGGACGGAGATCGAGTTTACACAAAACAGAGACTTGGAGTTTCACGGGTCTGTTGAGGTTTCATGGATCGGATTTGACGAGATTCAATCGCTGTTTTGGCTTGGGCCGGACTTGTTAGAGCTTATTAATGATGATAGTGTGGTTGCGGCGAACAGATTGGGCTGTGTAAGTGTGTTGGAGTAAAACAGAGGCAAAGAAAACACGGGTTTGTTTTGGAATAGTTTTGGAAGTTCCTCGAGGATTCAGGGAAGAATATTTCCTCTGTTAGATGTAACTCTATCTTAGGAAGGAGTTTAATACAAGCAAGATACGCGTAGAGTTTAAGAAAATCACCGGAAATATCTGTGACTTGGCCGTGAAGAAGAGGAAAAATATAGAAGATTTTGGAGAGAATTTTAGGGTCTGCTGGCTATATATAGGTTGCTAAGAGGTCAAGGAGGGAGCACGTACACTTTGGGGAGGTTTTAGAACGCTACAGAGCATAAACAATCGAGTTGCAGAGTTCCCAGCTAAGTACTTTATCGCACTACCAGCCAGTCAATCCAGTCTGCCAGTCAGCATCCATCCATACTGCCAGCCATTATGCCTGTCAACCATAAATCCAGTTTGCCAGCATGAAAAATTAATTCAGGAAACATGCAAAAGCAGTTTCATGCAGAATTAAACAGGCATCAATGAGCAGTTTCATGCAAAATTTAACATGGAGGCATGAATGAGCAGTTTCATGCAGAATTAAACGTGGAGGCATCAATGAGCAGTTTCATGCGAATTAATTCAGGAGGCATGAATGAGCAGTTTCATGCAGAATTAAAAAGGGAGGCATGAATGAGCAGCTTCATGCAGAATTTAACATGAAGGAATGAATGAGCATTTTCATGCAGAATTAATGCAAGGGAAGTAAATACCATTTATATTCAGGATTGTATAAATAGAGGAGAGGGAATTCTGAAAGGGGGAGGCGAGGAATGAGAAAAAAATATTACTGTAATTCTAATATCAACAAAATGCCATACCCCAAGGGGATTCGTCCGTAGACGTAGGCAAACCATGCCGAACCACGTTAAATCCGTGTGTCTGTCATTCCTGATTATTTCCTGTTATTATCCCTGTTTTCATCAACAACACCAGTTTAATCGTGTTATGTGCCTAGAAGTATTTCTGGGAACAAACATTGGCGCCGACTAAGGGGATTACGAGAAAAGGAATCGTGTTTTCCCATTGAGAAAAGTTGTACAAAATGCTTCAAAATCGAGTCCGTTAAAAAGCTGTTTGAACATCGTGAAAAATCACTGCTGCAGTCCAGTTGATCATAACTGCTGCAACCCATTTTGATCGTACTGCAGTCTAGATTCGCAATTTGAGATTTTCTGAAGCTATTACCTTCTGAAAACACTAAAATTGCATTACTACAAAGCTACACCATTTCCAGGATTTTGTCACAGGCTATACCTATTACTTATTGAATTTGTAACGGTTATAACTGTGCTAAATAGGCCGTTATTAATAATTGTGATGGTATTTTGTAACGGTTTTATCTGTGACAAAAGACAAAAACAGTCACGCATAAAAAGCGTTACAATAATTAATAGCCACAATTGACCTAATTTTATGATAGCGACACGTGTCATTTTTGTCACATTTATCTTAACGGTTTTAACTGTTACTCTCTATTAACCACAATTCGGAGCATGACACGTGTCTTAAAGAGTCACATTTACAGCAACGCTTATAACTATTACTGAAACCTTGCAACGATTGCTTCGGCGACACGTGTCCTTTTTGTCACGGTTAAAGTAACACATATTAGTGTTGCCATGAATTTGTAACAGTTACTCATAGGACACGTGTCGTCCTTTTGTCACGGCCTATGATGACGCGTGTTATTTTTTCTTCACAATTTGTGTCACAGTTATAACCTTGACAATCTTTTCTGTTACAATTAAAAAAAAAAAGGTAGCCAGATCATTTTCATGGACCTGGCCTTCCAGTTTACAGGCCTGAACAAACCAAAACACAGGACTGCAGTTTCCTATTTGTCAATATGCAATTACTCAGAAGCAAACTCATTCTCTATCATTATAGAAACTGGTTCAAATCCTGCACTTCTCCGGTCCTTTGTTGATGTGCCATTGAAGACTTGAAGTACTGGAGCATTCACAAGTTTCCTCAAGAGATTAAAAATTATTCAACATGTATGAAATGCATTGGTTGACTAATATCCATAGGAGAAGGGTCACGAGGTAGGCTCTCGTAGGTATTTCCCTCATACTTAAATAAAAAAAAAAAGTGAATTAGCACAAGGGACAAGGATTACTGAAAATTCTTCTACTTGACAATCAGTTCACAACTTATTATGTTTGGTTACAAAATTTACCAAAACATGAAAAAAGGTCCATTATAATCCAAACACACAACTTATGTACTTGTAAAATTTAATCTTTACTTCTCAACTATTGTTTCAGCCAACACGAAACAACATTGGACTCCCAAAACCTTAAATACAACGGCATTCTTAGCAGAAAGTAAACCACAAGGTTGTTGGAAGACATTCTACAAATTAATATACGTTGAACTTTGAACAACTAATCCACATACATTCAATGAATTATAGAAGAAACCACGGAAAATATAGAACTCTTGATAGAATGCATTGTAGTCAAAGTCGGTAATCCATAGACTTACTTGTTATGATTCCTTCCTTCAAAGAGGTTCTTACAAATAAGAATATCCACTACTTCCTGCAAACGACAATCAATGTAATTAGTTTCTGGGATAACTTATACAAGTTTATTAAAGTCTTTCCGAAACGGTAATTCAACAATTTTAAGCAACCAACTACACAATCTATGAAATGTTTACCTTGTTAACAAGAAGAGGATCCAAGTAACTAGGGCCTCCTATAATGCTTACTCAAGATCAGCACATCCATCTTGGTCAAAATGGCATACTTGAAGGTGCTTGTAAGATTCCTGCAATAGGGAGAATACATACTTCTCGTGTCTCACAATCTTGCACAATCATAAGATCTGAAAGCAACAATCTAGGATACCTACTATCATATTAACTTTATCCATATATTTTCTTTGAACGAAAGGTGACTATTCTACCATACGGCAGGTTAGATAAGACAGCAGTAGCATCACTCAGTAGAGCCGTTAGCCATCAACTGCTAGCAAAGGGAATGATTAAGCTGGCAATTGCTACTAAGAGTATTTGACATAAATTAGACTATTTTACATAACTTAGAAAAGCAATTTCCTTACCTTGTCATCCATGCTTCAATTAACGCTCGTACACCAAATTTTGAAACCTACATTGACCTACATAGAAACAAATCCCCATTATTGAATGCAAGTCAGGAGACATGAAGACTGATCCAATTCATCGGTTTTTCCAGGATACCTAATTGAAAACAAAATAGTTGAAACAGCTATTGGGGATATGAAAAATACACAAATGCAAACCTAATATACTATGGAAAGATAATTATTTTATGTAAAACAAATAAACTTCATAGAAAAAACTTACTTAATTAGCTAAGATTTCAACTCAGGAACTGAATGCAAGCATTGCAGGGTAGAGTTCATGTAGCACGTGTTTCCCAGACCAACGGTGTGCCCTGTGAAACCAGTTATAGCACCATCGAGTCATTGACCTTGAAAACAACAAAACCAACAAAGCATATCAGCACCGACTTATGCCTCAAAGAACCACTGCCAAAGACAAGGATTGAAGCTTTAATTTGCTTCATCAACCCGAATTCATCTTGTATGCCAAGGTAATTTAAGTCAGTAATTAAAGTAAGCCCTCATCAACACTTTATGAGGTGTATGGCGTGAAGCCAGTGTGAAATCCCAACATAGCTAATTCCAAGCTACACAGAAATATCTCTAGGAATCCAATAACCCAATCCCAACATAGTTAATTCAAGACACAAAAATATATCCGCATGAATCCAATAACCCAATTGGATGCCCCTAATCAATGTTTCTTTACAATTCAAACTTAACCCAATAAACCATAAAAATCTTACACTTTTTCTTAATTATCCAATTGATATAAATAAATTTCTTCCCATTCCTCACTATTTAACAATTCTAAAACCGACTGAGAACATGTTCAAAAGCAATAAGGTATGACGACTATATTCTTCGAAACAAAACCAATGAGGATATTCAACAATAAGAAGCTAGATTTCCACTACTAAGCAATAACATCAAATATTCATACTAAAATTAAGATTGATTTACACAAATCTTGATGCATTAACCCTTGATTTAAGTTGTTTTAAAAGCATAAACTCTCAAGTATGAAGATAGATGAATAAAAACTGATAATACACAAGATCTAGATGGTAATTGATGAATTTCAAATGAGAAACAAAATTAGGGTTAAAAGATTTAGGGATTATTAACTGGATCCCATTTTAACAACATCAAGTTCTTATAATCTTATCAATCGTGATACATATGTATAAAAGAGAGAGATTTACCAGAGAAATAATAGTGCTAGGTTAGTCAAATTGGTGGTAATTGAAGCAAATCTATAGGCATTCGTTGCTGAAAAGAATGATGAGGTAGGAATATCTTTTCGATTTAAGTAAAGCAAAAGGAAAAGAATAACAAAAAATTTTGGTTCTGGGATGAGGGATTACAGTGGTGCGGGTGATTGAGTGAAGGTGGTTGCGGCTGTGTTCGTAGTAACTTAGGTTTTTTTTTTTGCTTTAGAGAGACTGGAAAAATTGGGAGAGGGATGCGAAATAGAAATGAGGTGAGAGAAGATGAATTTGGGTTTTGATAGAAGTGTTTTATGGTTGAGATTAATCTGAAATTTTATCATACGGATTGCGAAAATATTTGGACGGCTGCGATTTGGTTTCGGATTATCATACAGATCAACCACATTTTGTGACAAGTTTGTGTTTCTTTGCTAAATTGTGTTTCTTTGTGTTTCTTTGCTAAATTGTGTTTCTTTTCTAAGCTTAATTTGCGCATTCGACATATTAACTAGGGGCGGAGCCAGAAACTCTACTAAGGGGAAGCAAAATATTTTTAATTCTAGGGGTGCAAGATAGCAAAAATAGGCTTAGGGTTCCAAAATCTCATAAAATTTAGACAAATTTAGGCTTAACATGCGGTTTAGCAGGGTGTGGAGTTTCTCATTCGGGTTAGACTTGAGTTTCTCATTCGGGTGAACTGAAGATGAAATATATCATAGTTGAAACATCCCAAATTCAAAGATTACCAGAGTTAGACCTGAGCTTCTCATTCGGAGGAACTGAAGATGAATTTTAACAGATACGAACATCCCAGGTTCAAAGATTACAAGATTTGGACCTGAGTTTCTCCTTTAGAGGAACTGAAGATGAATTTTATCATATTCGAACATCCCATGTTCAAAGATTACAAGAGTTGGACATGAGTTTCTCATTCGGAGGAAATGAAGATGAAATTTATCAAATTCGAACATCTCAGGTTCAAAGATTACTAGAGTTAGACCTGAGTTTCGCATTCGGGTGAACTGAAGATGAAATTTATCAGATCTGAACATCCCATATTCAAAGACTACTAGATTAGACCTGAGTTTCGCATTCGGATAAACTGAAGATGAAATATATTAGGTTCGAACATCTCAGGTTCAAGGATTAGTATATTTGGACCTGAGCTTCTCATTCAGGTGAACTGAAGACGAAATATCATATTTCAATATCTCGGGTTAACTAAAGACGAAATATATCATATTTCAACATCTCAGGTTCAAAGATTACTAGATTTGGACCTGAGCTTCTCATTCGGGTGATCTGAAGACGAAATATATCATATTTCAACATCTCGGGTTTAAGGATTACTAGATTTGGACCTGAGCTTCTTATTCGGATGAACTGAAGACGATATATATCATATTTCAACTGAAGAAGAAATGTATCATATTTCAACATCTCGGGTTCAAAGTTTACTAGATTTGGACCTGAGCTTCCCATGCGGGTGAACTGAAGACGAAATATATCATATTTCAACATCTCGGGTGAACTAAAGACGAAATATATCATATTTCAACATCTTGGGTTCAAAGATTACTAGATTTGGACCTGAGCTTCCCATTCGGGTGAACTGAAGATGAAATATATCATATTTCAACATCTCAGGTTCAGATTACTGGATTTGGACCTGAGCTTCTCATTCGGGCGAACTGAAGACGAAATATATCATATTTCAACATCTCGGGTTCAAAGATTACTAGATTTGGACCTGATCTTCTCATTCGGGTGAACTGAAGACGAAATATATCATATTTCAACATCTCGGGTTCAAATATTACTAAATTTGGACCCGAGCTTCTCATTTGGATGAACTGAAGACGAAATATATCATATTTCAACATATCGTATGCGTACCAGGATCCGAGATCGAAACCTGGCCGCGAGTTGACTACTCTAAGTTAAAAACTTGGTAAAAATGACGAATCCATCCATTTACAGGTAAGATTCCTTCAAGATATTCTACGAAACCTTAAAAAAAAACCCTATTTATGTATATTGTATGCGTACCAGGATCCGAGATCGAAACCTGGCCGCGAGTTGATTACTCTAAGTCATAAATTCGGTAAGAACGACGAATCCATCCATTTGAGGTAAGATTCCTTCGAGATATTCCACGAAACCTTAAAAAAAAACTTGGTACTGCATATTGTATGCGTACCAGGATCCGAGATCGAAACCTGGCCGCGGGTTGACTACTTTAAGTCACAAACTTGGTAAGAACGACGAATCCATCCATTTACAGGTAAGATTCCTTCGAGATATTCTACGAAAACTTAAAAAAAAAACCTATTTTTGTATATTGTATGCGTACCAGGATACGAGATCGAAACTTGGCCGCGAGTTGACTACTCTAAGTCAGAAATTCGGTAAGAACGACGAATCCATCCATTTACAGGTAAGTTTCCTTCGAGATATTCCACGAAACTTTAAAAAAAACCCTATTTCTGCATATTGTATGCGTACCAGGATCCGAGATCGAAACCTGGCCGCGAGTTGACTACTATAAGTTAGAAACTTCGGTAAGAATGACGAATCATCCATTTACAGTAAGATTTCTTCGAGATATTCTACGAGACCTTAAAAAAACCCTATTTATGCATACATGTATGCATACCGGGATCCGAGATCGAAAACGGTCGCGAGTTGACTACTCTAAGTCAGAAATTCGGTAAGAACGACGAATCCATCCATTTAAGGTAAGATTCCTTCGAGATATTCTACGAAACCTTAAAAAAACCATATTTTTGCATATTGTATGCGTACCAGGATCCGAGATCGAAACCTGGCCGCGAGTTGACTACTCTAAGTCAGAAACTTGGTAAGAACGACGAATCCATCCATTTACAGGTAAGATTCCTTCGAGATATTCTACGAAACCTTAAAAAAACCCTATTTCTGCATATTGTATGCGTACAAGGATCCGAGATTGAAACCTGGTCGCGAGTTGACTACTCTAAGTCAGGAATTCGGTAAGAACGACGAATCCATCCATTTACATGTAAGATTTCTTCGAGATATTCTACGAAACCTTAAAAAAAAACCTATTTCTGCATATTGTATGCGTACCAAGATCCGAGATTGAAACCTGGTCGCGAGTTGACTACTCTAAGTCAGAAATTCGGTAAGAACGACGAATCCATCCATTTACAGGTAAGATTCCTTCGAGATATTCTACGAAACCTTAAAAAAACCATATTTCTGCATATTGTATGCGTACCAGATCCGATATCGAAACCACGGCCGCGAGTTGACTACTCTAAGTCAGAAACTTGGTAAGAACGACGAATCCATCCATTTACAGGTAAGATTTCTTCGAGATATTCTACGAAACCTTAAAAAAACCCTATTTCTGCATATTGTATGGGTACCAGGATCCGAGATTGAAACCTGACCGCGAGTTGACTACTCTAAGTCAAAACTTGGTAAGAACGACGAATCCATCCATTTACAGGTAAGATTCCTTCGTGATATTCTACGAAACTTTAAAAAAACCTTATTTCTGCATATTGTATGCGTATCAGGATCCGAGATCGAAACCTGGCCGCGAGTTGACTACTATAAGTCAGAAATTTGGTAAGAACGACGAATCCATCCATTTAAGGTTAAGATTTCTTCGAGATATTCTACGAGACCTTAAACAAACCCTATTTATGCATATATGTATGCATATCAGGATCCGAGATCGAAACCTGGTCGCGAGTTGACTACTCTAAGTCAGAAATTCGGTAAGAACGACGAATCTATCCATTTACAGGTAAGATTCCTTCGAGATATTCTACGAAACCTTAAAAAAACCATATTTCTGCATATTGTATGAGTACAAGGATCCGAGATCGAAACCTGGCCGCGAGTTGACAATTCTAAGTCAGAAACTTGGTAAGAACGACGAATACATCCATTTACGGGTAAGATTCCTTGAAATATTCTACGAAACCTTAAAAAAATCCTATTTATGCATATTGTATGCGTACCATGATCCGAGATCGAAACACGGTCGCGAGTTGACTACTCTAAGTCAGAAATTTGGTAAGAACGACGAATCCATCCATTTACAGGTAAGATTCCTTCGAGATATTCTACGAAACCTTAAAAAAAACATATTTATGCATATTGTATGCGTACAAGGATCCGAGATCGAAACCTGGCCGCTAGTTGACTACTCTAAGTCAGAAACTTGGTAAGAACGACGAATCCATCCATTTACAGGTAAATTTCCTTCGAGATATTCTACGAAACTTTAAAAAAACCCTATTTCTGCATAATGTATGCGTACCAGGATCCGAGATCGAAACCTGGTCGCGAGTTGACTACTATAAGTCAGAAATTCGGTAAGAACGACGAATTCAACCATTTACCGGTAAGATTTCTTCGAGATATTCTACGAAACCTTAAAAAAACCCTAATTCTGCATATTGTATGCGTACCAGGATCCGAGATCGAAAACGGTCGCGAGTTGACTACTCTAAGTCGAAATTCGGTAAGAACGACGAATCCATCCATTTACGAGGTAAGATTCCTTCGAGATATTCTACGAAACCTTAAAAAAACCCTATTTATGCATATTGTATGCGTAAAAGATCCGAGATCGAAACCTGGCCGCGAGTTGACTACTATAAGTCAGAAATTCGGTAAGAACGACGAATACATCCATTTACCGGTAAGATTTCTTCGAGATATTCTACGAAACCTTAAAAAACCCTATTTCTGCATATTGTATGCGTACCAGGATCCGAGATCGAAACCTGGTCGCGATTTGACTACTCTAAGTCAGAAACTTGGTAAGAACGACTAATCCATCCATTTACAGGTAAGATTCCTTCGAGATATTCTACGAAACCTTAAAAAACCATATTTCGCATATTGTATGCGTACTCAGATCCGAGATCGAAACATGGCCGCGAGTTGACTACTCTCAGTCAGAAACTTGGTAAGAACGACGAATCCATCCATTTACAGGTAAGATTTCTTCGAGATATTCTATGAAACCTTAAAAAAACCCTATTTCTGCATATTGTATGCGTACCAGGATCCGAGATTGAAACCTGACCGCGAGTTGACTACTCTAAGTCAGAAATTCGGTAAGAACGACGAATCCATCCATTTACAGGTAAGATTCCTTCGTGATATTCTACGAAACTTTAAAAAAACCTTATTTCTGCATATTGTATGCGTATCAGGATCCGAGATCGAAACCTGGCCGCGAGTTGACTACTATAAGTCAGAAATTCGGTAAGAACGACGAATTCATCCATTTACCGGTAAGATTTCTTCGAGATATTCTACGAGACCTTAAACAAACCCTATTTATGCATATATGTATGCATACCAGGATCCGAGATCGAAACCTGGTCGCGAGTTGACTACTCTAAGTCAGAAATTCGGTAAGAACGACGAATCCATCCATTTACAGGTAAGATTCCTTCGAGATATTCTACGAAACCTTAAAAAACCCTATTTATGCATATTGTATGCGTACAAGGATCCGAGATCGAAACCTGGCCGCGAGTTGACAATTCTAAGTCAGAAACTTGGTAAGAACGACGAATACATCCATTTACAGGTAAGATTCCTTCGAAATATTCTACGAAACCTTAAAAAAATCCTATTTCTGCATATTGTATGCGTACAAGGATCCGAGATCGAAACCTGGTCGCGAGTTGACTACTCTAAGTCAGAAATTTGGTAAGAACGACGAATCCATCCATTTACAGGTAAGATTCCTTCGAGATATTCTACGAAACCTTAAAAAAACCTATTTCTCGCATATTGTATGCGTACCGTGATCCGAGATCGAAACCGGGGCCGCGAGTTGACTACTCTAAGTCGAAACTTGGTAAGAACGACGAATCCATCCATTTACGGGTAAATTTCCTTCGAGATATTCTACGAAACTTTAAAAAACCCTACTTCTGCATAATGTATGCGTACCAGGATCCGAGATCGAAACCTGGTCGCGAGTTGACTACTATAAGTCAGAAATTCGGTAAGAACGACGAATTCAACCATTTACCGGTAAGCTTTCTTCGAGATATTCTACGAAACCTTAAAAAACCCTATTTCTGCATATTGTATGCGTATTTCCGGATCCGAGATCGAAACCTGGCCGCGAGTTGACTACTCTAAGTCGAAATTCGGTAAGAACGACGAATCCATCCATTTACAGGTAAGATTCCTTCGAGATATTCTACGAAACCTTAAAAAAAACCCTATTTCTGCATATTGTATGTGTACCAGAATCCGAGATCGAAACCTGGCCGCGAGTTGACTACTATAAGTCAGAAATTCGGTAAGAACGACGAATTCATCCATTTACCGGTAAGCTTTCTTCGAGATATTCTACGAAACCTTAAAAAAACCCTATTTCTGCATATTGTATGCGTACCAGGATCCGAGATCGAAACCTGGTCGCGATTTGACTACTCTAAGTCAGAAACTTGGTAAGAACGACGAATCCATCCATTTACAGGTAAGATTCCTTCGAGATATTCTACGAAACCTTAAAAAAACCATATTTCTGCATATTGTATGCTTACCAGGATCCGAGATCGAAACCTGGTCGCGAGTTGACTACTCTAAGTCAGAAATTCGGTAAGAACGACGAATCCATCCATTTACAGGTAAGATTCCTTCGAGATATTCTACGAAACCTTAAAAAAAAACCTATTTCGCATATTGTATGCGTACCAGATCCGAGATCGAAACCCGGCAGCTAGTTGACTACTCTAAGTCAGAAACTTGGTAAGAACGACGAATCCATCCATTTACAGGTAAGATTCCTTCGAGATATTCTACGAAACTTTAAAAAAACCCTATTTCTGCATAATGTATGCGTATCAGGATCCGAGATCGAAACCTGGCCGCGAGTTGACTACTATAAGTCAGAAATTCGGTAAGAACGACGAATTCAACCATTTACCGGTAAGCTTTCTTCGAGATATTCTACGAAACCTTAAAAAAACCCTATTTTCTGCATATTGTATACGTACCAGGATCCGAGATCGAAACCTGGTCGCGAGTTGACTACTCTAAGTCAGAAATTCGGTAAGAACGACGAATCCATCCATTTACAGGTAAGATTCCTTCGAGATATTCTATGAAACCTTAAAAAAACCCTATTTCGCATATTGTATGCGTACCGGGATCCGAGATCGAAACACGCCGCGAGTTGACTACTATAAGTCAGAAATTCGGTAAGAACGACGAATTCATCCATTTACCGGTAAGCTTTCTTCGAGATATTCTACGAAACCTTAAAAAACCCTATTTCTGCATATTGTATGCGTACCAGGATCCGAGATCGAAACCTGGTCGCGATTTGACTACTCTAAGTCAGAAACTTGGTAAGAACGACGAATCCATCCATTTACAGGTAAGATTCCTTCGAGATATTCTACGAAACCTTAAAAAAACCATATTTACGCATATTGTATGCTTACCGGGATCCGAGATCGAAACACGGGTCGCGAGTTGACTACTCTAAGTCGAAATTCGGTAAGAACGACGAATCCATCCATTTACAGGTAAGATTCTGTAGTTGCAGGATTTCCCACACTACACCCCTTACTCAATTTTGCTTAATTAATCCCTTGAAAGGTATAAGATCGAGAATATTTATTGATTGAGTCCATGAAATGTTTACACAGGATAATAGAATTACACTTAGAAATTAAAACACTCTTAAACTTTCTCTCTCCTATTGACTTGCTTAACAATTCCAAAAAGATCTCTCCCCTTGAACAGACTCATTTAGCCCTTTATATAGGGTAATACATAGTGGATGACAGCTAAGTTATCCTTTATTTTCGGGAATATCTCGCGAAGTGTCGCAAATGCACAAATACTCATTCTCGCGACACTTCTTACCCCTCGCCGTGTTTCATGTCTTCCAATTGTTTTGTTTACCATTAATCATTGCGTCATTTATTTTAGCTATCTCATGATTGCCTCGCGACACCGTCGTTTATTAATCCCGCGAGCCTTGTACGTTGCGATATTATGATCCTACATCTTGCCTCTTTTTCCTTAAATATTGCTTGAAGAGCGATCTTTAAGGAAAACCCGTTGTTGTAGTAATCTTGGATCTTTGTTGATGAAGGAACGAGCGGAAGAATCTTTTGGACTTGAAAAGTACGTACTTGCCTCTATTCTTTTGTGAAGTTAGAAGCTTCTTTGTAATATATATACGAAGCGCCGTTTCTTGCCTCATGAATTACGAGAAAATAATCAATTTCGCAAGCTATTCTCGCCTATTAGGAAATATGTTGTATATTTAGATTCTACTAAAGTTCTTTTCGTCTGGCTTCCTTGGATTTAGTAGTGACCATTTACACGTGTCTATATTTACCTCTTTTACCGGTGCATTTAATGTTAACCGGTCATAATATTTTTTCTCATCTATTTATAGGAGCACCCCCTGTGAAGAATTTTCCTTTTCTTTTTCATCTTCTTCATCGTCGCAAGTGTTCTTCTTCTTCATCGTTCTGCAAGTGTTTACCTATTATTGTCTCTTACCGTCTTCTTCACCACTTTTGCTATTCCCTATCGGTTGTTACTCTCATGGCGTCCAGGTTTGTTAATTTTGCTATATCCGTTTGATTTTGTGGTTGATCAAATTTGAGATTAGCTTTTCTTGTTGAGATCACTCTGGTATGATTAACTTTGTAGTTCTCTTTCTGCCATTGTTGTTTAGCAAGAACCAACCCAGAACTAAATTTACCGTGAAGGACCCTCTTCTTTCTTTGGGCTCGCCGTCGAAACCTACTTCGCAACAAGAATCCCTTACGCAACCAAAGCCCTTTTCGCGAGCAAAATCTATGGCTACAAAAGACGACTGCGAGTGACAAGGTATTTAAGAAACATTTGTTTTTATTAACAATATATTGTTGCCTCTGTTTCTTATTTAATTTGTCATTCGCAGGATGATAAAACTACCGGTAATACTCCCAAAGGGCTTCGCTACTCTAAGCCTGTTACCCCCAACGTTCCGTTTCCTTCATTCACACCTTCGTCCCCCATGCGAAATCTTCGCAAGATAATTTTGTGCCTCTTTCTTCTCGGTAACATTACCGGCGACAATATTTCTATACCTCAACTCCTCATAGACCAAGTTCCTTACAACCTGTCCTCCTACAAACGATATTATACCTCCTCCCGCTATCAATATCCCCTTTATTTCTCCAATCACTTCTCTCCCGAAAACTCCTCTTCTCATGAGGTTCCTTTGACAAAAGACGACTCGTCTTCTTTGTTTGAACAAATTCCTCTAATCGGAAAATTTGGAGGGGATAGATGTGGCCTTTAAGGTCCTTTCTGATCTCGTGAATGATGCTAAAAAGACTTCGCAGATCTGTCAAATCCAATGTCCCCGAGATTTTAAGTAAGCATCTTGGTCCGATAGGATCTCGCAAGCATCTTTAGTTCAAGAGATTAATAAGTCAAGGATGATCTCCAAGTTATGGCTGTGAAATGCAATAATCTCCACCTTGAAAATCAAAAATTTCTCAGTATCTCACTAGATCGTGATAATCTTCGCAAGAAGAATGAAGAATTAAAAGGTATGCTCTCGCCACTTTTTTTTTTTTTTTTTTTTTTTTTTTTTACAACTCAAACCCTTGCTCGTCCTCCAAGAATTAAACCAAACGAATAATGGAGATATATCGACGGAGTCTATCGTTGAAGAAGTTCGAGTTGAAAGAGATGCTTGGATGGAGCAAGATAATCTCTTAGATAATCTTCATACCTATGCGGTGATCAAATAAATAACTTGTCTAAAGAGAATTTTGATTTATCGCAAAAGCAAGACTCATTAAGTAATGACTTATCTCGCCTCTCTTATTCTCTGACTAAAACTAATTTGGAGTTGGAAACTTTATCAGATGAGAATCGAACTCTTTCACAAGAGAAACGTCACGTTGAATAAGGTGGCGATCTACTCGCAACAAGATGATGCTTGTCAAAAACTATGCAAAGAACAAGAACAGGCCATTCATACTTTGAAAAATCAACTTGAAGAAAGTTCCACCGAGAGAGATAAACTTATTCAAGGTAGAATAACTTTGAGTGTAAAAGCGAAGCAATTCCAGGAACAATGCACCAAATTAGAAAAATCCAACTCTACTCTCGCAACCGAAAATTCCATACTTGTTTCTAATGACAAGAAATTGCGATCTCGAATGAAAGGTTTAGTTGGAGACTCATTTGATGATGCCATGGACTGTTTGGGGAATAACTTCGCGGCTTTAATTCAACAACTTACTCTTCAAAAGGAAGGTAGTCAAATTATTTGACTACCTTAATTCATTTATTTCACAAATTTTTAATTATTCTGAAAATTCCAAAGATCTGTTGTAAGGATCTCTTTTAACCTTTTCTTGTGTGTTTATTATGCAGATTCTGTTTCGGTGGCGAGAGCATACACTGACTCCTTGAAAGAGACCCTCGGTCGCCCAACCAGGGTATAACCTTATATATATAGTTGGGAATCCAAGGTACCTCTTCCGGATAGGCTTTCATGGGCCCCAAATTTTCATGACTCCGGCTTCAGGAGCGGTGTAACCTTCCCCCGAGCCATGTCGAGAGATACCCCTTATATGACGCACTTTAGGTCTTACATTTGCCTCTTACGAAATGTTATTCGCGAACTAGGGTGTACGCCATAAAGGTTCGTCCCATTCACTCACTTATTCATTTTTGTCGATTCATTCAATCATACATTTTTGATTATCTCTTCTCATTATCGCATGTCTTCATTCTTTCATTCATTTCTTCATTTCTATCACTTCCTTCATCGATTCTTTCATTTCTCGTCATTTCTTTCATTCATTCTCGTAATATCATATCATTTGCGATTTCTTTGCTGTTGTTGTCTCGTGCGAAGTATATGATTTGCTTATGGGCTATCATCCTTGAAATGTATGGACGTCGCATAAAATATAAAAATCTCGCAGCAAAAAGAATTGTGAGAAATGAGATTTGAACCCTTAACCTGCCTCTTGCATATTCTCACACCATACCAACTGTTCTAACCCTCATTTGCGAGTTTAAGTTGCGAGATAATCATCAACTTTCTTCTTTGCGAGATAAGCAAAGTCTGTGCGAAATTTCTCATAACAAAAATAAGTGTGCGAGAGCAAGAATTGATCCCGCGACCTTCTGCTCACATTCATGCCTCCTGACCAACTGTGCTAGCCATGCTTCTGCGAAATAATCACTTACTTTCTTCTTGCGAGATACTGTTGCGAAAAATCCATGTGAAAAATACACGTTCGTTGAGACTTGAACTCGCGTCCATGAACTCATTAACTTCGCAGGTGACCAATCAGTGCCGCCTCTTGTTTGCGAAAGAATGAAACAACCTTAAATTATCCATTTTTCCCTTCTTTGCGAGGCAAAAATTCTTTGCGAGGTGGGAGATTCGAACCCGCGACCTTAAGCTCCTCTTGTTCGCTCGTGACCAATTGTGCTACTCCTCCTGTGCGAAAGGATCATGAGAATGCTAATACATGACTTATATTCACCCTTTGATATTCAAGGAAAAAGATGACAAAAATTCTTCGCGAAGGGTAAGACTCGAACTCGCGACCTTATGTTTATACTCTTCGCAAAGTGACCAATTGTGCTAGCTTTCTTGTTTGTGAAAGAAACACACAATACTATAACTTTATTCACTTCTTCGCTCTCGGAAGTTCAAAAATATGTAAAAGGTGGGATTCGAACTCACAACCCCAAGCTTATTCTCTTCGCGAATGACCATCGGGGCTACTTGTCGCTTGCGAAGGAAACACACAATGCTATAGCTTTATTCCATTTTTTCCCCTCTTGAAAGTTCAAAAATATTTGAAAAAATATGACCGTGGCGAGATTTGATCTTGCGACATCAAGCTTCTTCGCTCCAACTCAAACCATCTCGTGCGAGCTTCCTTTTGTGATAAAAATCACGGCGTTTTGTTCTTATCCTTTTCTTCGTTCTTCCTTAATTTCCTTCAACAATTTTCCTCTTTTCTTTTCTCCCGAATATGAAATCTTCCATTAAAAAATTAGCTTTCTTCCTTGAATTTTATCACATCAAACCCTTTTTTTATGTTCTTGAATTGTTGACGGTATTTTCTCCCCTGAAAGTGTGATTTCTTCCATAAAACTTCCATTTTTGAACCTAAATTTTATAGATCTAAATAAAAAGTATGAACAAGTAACTACTTTTCATGGAAATTTCTCTTAAAGTTTATAGATCCAATTGAATTCATCACCAACAAGAGGTTTTTTCCAAACTTTCTTGAACCAACAAGATTAGGTCCCTGTTTCTAGCGCATATGTAGTTGCAGGATTTCCCACACTACACCCCTTACTCAATTTTGCTTAATTAATCCCTTGAAAGGTATAAGATCGAGAATATTTATTGATTGAGTCCATGAAATGTTTACACAGGATAATAGAATTACACTTAGAAATTAAAACACTCTTAAACTTTCTCTCTCCTATTGACTTGCTTAACAATTCCAAAAAGATCTCTCCCCTTGAACAGACTCATTTAGCCCTTTATATAGGGTAATACATAGTGGATGAATGACTAAGTTATCCTTTATTTTCTGGAATATCTCGCGAAGTGTCGCAAATGCACAAATACTCATTCTCGCGACACTTCTTACCCCTCGCCAGGTTTCATGTCTTCCAATTGTTTTGTTTACCATTAATCATTGCGTCATTTATTTTAGCTATCTGCGACTGCCTCGCGACACCGTCGTTTATTAATCCCGCGAGCCTTGTACGTTGCGATATTATGATCCTACAGATTCCTTCGAGATATTCTACGAAACCTTAAAAAAAAACCTATTTCTGCATATTGTATGCGTACCAGGATCCGAGATCGAAACCTGTCCGCTAGTTGACTACTCTAAGTCAGAAACTTGGTAAGAACGACGAATCCATCCATTTACAGGTAAGATTCCTTCGAGATATTCTACGAAACTTTAAAAAAAAACCCTATTTCGCATAATGTATGCGTACAGGATCCGAGATCGAAACACGCCGCGAGTTGACTACTATAAGTCGAAATTCCTAAGAAGAACGACGAATTCAACCATTTACCGGTAAGCTTTCTTCGAGATATTCTACGAAACCTTAAAAAAACCCTATTTCGCATATTGTATACGTGCCAGATCCGAGATTGAAACCTGGCCGCGAGTTGACTACTCTAAGTCAGAAATTCGGTAAGAACGACGAATCCATCCATTTACAGGTAAGATTCCTTCGAGATATTCTACGAAACCTTAAAAAAACCCTATTTCTGCATATTGTATGCGTACGAGGATCCGAGATCGAAACCGGCCGCGAGTTGACTTATAAGTCGAAAATTCGGAAGAACGACGAATTCATCCATTTACCGTAAGCTTTCTTCGAGATATTCTACGAAACCTTAAAAAACCCTATTTCGCATATTGTATGCGTACGAGGGATCCGAGATCGAAACCGGTCGCGAGTTGACTACTCTAAGTCGAAATTCGGTAAGAACGATGAATCCATCCATTTACGGGTAAGATTCCTTCGAGATATTCTACGAAACCTTAAAAAAAAAACCCTATTTCGCATATTGTATGCGTACAAGGATCCGAGATCGAAACTCGGCCGCGAGTTGACTACTCTAAGTCGAAACTTGGTAAGAACGACGAATCCATCCAGGGTTCGAAGATTACTAAAGTTAAACCCGAGTTTCTCATTCGGGTGAATCGAAGAAGAAATATATCGATTCAAAACATCCCGGGTTGAGATTACTAAAGTTATACTCGAGTTTCTAATTCGGGTGAACCGGAGAAGAAATATATCAGATTCGAAAACATCACAGGTTAATAATACTAAAGTTAGACTTGAGTTTCTCATTCGGGTGAACTGAAAATGAAATTTATCAGATTTGAACATCCCGAGTTCAAATATTACCAGAGTTAGAACTGAGTTTTCAGATTCGGATGAACATCAGTTACTAGAGTTAGACCTGAGTTTCTAACTGTAGTAACTGTAGCATCAGAATTGAACATCACGGGTTCAAAGATTACTAGAGTGAAAATGACCAGACTACCCTTATCGGAAATAAGTGAAATAAATATTACTGATTGTGAAAATGACCATATTACTCTTACTAGAAATTAGTGCACTAAATATCACACAGACAGTGAAAATTACCATATTACCCTTACTAAGAATTAGTGCAATAAATATCATGGAGATAGTGAAAATGACCAGACTACCCTTATCGGAAATAAGTGAAATAAATATTATAGATTGTGAAAATGACCATATTATCCTTACTAGAAATAAGTGCAATAAATATCACACAGACAGTGAAAATGACCATATTACCCTTACTAAGAATTAGTGCAATAAATATCATGGAGACAAGTTAAAATGACCATACTAACCTTATCGTAAATAAGTAAAGTAAATATTATAGATGTGAAAATGACTATTTTACCCTCATCGGAGACTCGTGATAAATAATTTGGAGATCGTAAAAATGACCAGACCACCCTTATCGGATATGAGTAAAGTAATTATTACAGTCTGCTAAAATGACCATTTTACCCTTAGGGAAAATAAGTGCAATAAATGTTATGGAGACTGTCAAAATGACCAAACTAACCTTATTCGAAATAAGTGCAATAAATATCACACTGACTGTGAAAATTACCATACTACCCTTACTGGAAATAAGTGCAATAAATATTATGGAGACTGTGAAAATGACCAGACCACCTTTTTCGGATATGAGTAAAGTAAGTAGTACAGTCTGTGAAAATGACCATTTTACCCTTAGGGTAATATGGTCATTTTCATAGTTTATAATATTTACCTTACTTATTTCCGATAAGGGTAGTTTGGTCATTTTCACAGTCTCTATTACATTTATTAACCTTATTTCCAGTAAGGGTAAAATGGTCATTTTCACAGACTATAATATTTACTTGACTTATTTTTATAAGGGCAGTTTGGTCATTTTATAGTCTCTATGATGTTTATTGCATTAATTTCTAGTAAGGGTAATATGGTCATTTTCATAGTCTAAAATATTAACTTTACTTATTTTTAAGAAGGGTAGTCTGGTCATTTTCACACTCTAAATAATATTTATTGCACTAATTTCGAAGGGTAATATGGTCATTTTCCTGGTCTGTAATATTTACTTTACTTATTTCCAATAAGGGTAGTCTGGTCATTTTTCTCGTCTCCATAATATTTATTGCATATGTTTCCAATAAGGGTAAAGTGGTCATTTTCATAGTCTGTAATATTTACTTTACTTATTTTTGATAAGGGTAGTTTGGTAATTTTCATAGTTTCTATGATATTTATTGCACTTATTTCGGTAAAGGGTAATATGGTCATTTTCAGTCTGTAATATTTACTTTACTTATTTTTATAAGGGTAGTTTGGTCATTGTCATTGTCTCCATGATATTTATTGCATTTATTTCCAGTAAGGGTAATATGGTCATTTTCACAGTCTATAATATTTTACTTTACTTATTTCTGATAAGGGTAGTCTGGTCATTTTCATAGTCTCCAGAATATTTATTACACTTATTTACAATAAGGGTAAAATAGTCATTTCCATAGTATGTAATATTTACCTTGTTTATTTCTGATAAGGGTAGTTTGGTCATTTTCATAGTCTCCATGATATTTATTGCACTTATTTCTAGTAAGGGTAATATGGTCATTTTCACAGTTAGGGTAATATGGTCGTTTTCAAAATGTGTAATATTTCCTTTACTTATTTCCGATAAGGGTAGTTTGGTCATTTCCACAGTCTCCATTATTTCTTGTAAGGGTAAGATGGTCATTTTCACTATTCTGTAATATTTTCTTTACTTATTTCTTATAAGGGTTGTATGGTTATTTTCATAGTCCGTAATATTTACTTTACTTATTTCCGATAAGGATAGTCCGGTCATTTTCACGTTTCCACAATATTTATTGCACTAATTTCATTAAGGGTAATATGGTCATTTTCACAGTATGTAATATTTACTTCACTTATTTCTGATAAGGGTAATCTGGTCATTTTCACAGTCTGCATAATATTTTGTTGCACTTTTTTGCATTAAGGGTAATATGGTAATTTTAACATTCTATAATATTTACTTTACTTATTTCCGATAAGGGTAGTCTGGTCATTTTCACAATCTTCAGAATTTTTATTGCAGTTATTCAGATAAGGGTGTCTGGTAATTTTCACCGTCTTCGGAAGAAGCAGATATGTCAAAGTCAAATTTCTATAAAGTCATGACTTGTTGACTTGGTCTTGATCCTGTTTTCTAATATTAAGAAAATTAAAAAGAAAAAGAAAAATATATTTTGATTTATAGAAATGAAATATAATTGTTAGTTTGTACAAATGTGGGAAAATTAGTGACAAGTAAAATTCAAAGTGTTATAATTTTGGGGTTGTTTTAGATGTTGTGAAATATTTGGGTGGAATCATCACTTTGAATTATAATTGTGATTGTCTGTAAAATTGTCAACAAATATTATTGTGACTAATAAAAGAATTTAATATTCCTAATTATTATCACGTATACAAAATTTAATAACAGCTTATAACTGTTGCAGGACTTATCACTGTGTATCGTGACTGAAAAATAAACTGTGACAGGTTGCACTGTTACAAAATCCTGGTTTTGGTGTAGTGAAGCCTGATGAAATGTTGCCAGGACGTTCGGTTCGCGGCAAAAGATGGAATGAAACACCATCAAAACTATTACCTTTGGAATGCACCCAATCTATACCACTACAAGGGTTGTTAAAACTATTATGAGGACGTTCGGTCCATGGTAAAAGATGGCGTAAAAATATCGCAAAAATTATTGGCAGGATGTTCGATCTGCAACACGTTACAGTCCAAAGTTCCAAAAAAAAAATCAGTTCATCCATAACAAATCAGCAGCATATTGGAGTTCGTAGCTTGTAAAAATCACCTCCACTATGTCCGAGTTCCAAGTCCGTTTCTACCTGCACCAGCTGCACATACGACAAACACATGAGGCGGAAACTCTAAGGAAAAACCTCCAACGAAGCATCACAAAAGTTTCCTGAAAAGGTCCACAAACGCATCTCAAATAACCGTTACAAAAAAACTATTACAGAAAGTTCGAGGAGAAAGGACAACAATACTCAAAACTGTTGCAAAGGGGAAGACAGCCAAACCCGGCGGCCGTTCACAATTCCGTCAGAATCGCTAGAAAATTTTCGGTGCTTCATCTTACATCAAACTTTGATGTTCTGCGTATCCCAACCTTCGATGCTCTGTGGTATGTCAAACTTTGATGCTCTGTTCTACATCAAACTACAACAGGGTGCCACGTAAGCAGACGCCATATCATCAAGTGCTGACGTGGCAAAAACCACGTCAAAGCAACTCGTCCTGGTCGGTGTTCACCACGATGACCCCGGTCCGATCATCGCCGCAAGGTATGCCACGACAAAGACTGTGCGGGTCACCACCGGTCCAGGTCATCTACCACCACATCGCCACCCCCAAGTGCCACGTCATTAAGGTGGTCCAAGCAAAGAACGCCATGTCAAGAATCGTATTCACGTCAAAGAAGGTGTCACGTCAAAGATTGCCACGCCGCCAGTAAAATACAAGCCAACAGATTCTGTCCTCCAAAGAGCATATTTCGTTACCGTTACAAACGGCGTCAGCATATACCGGCATATTCCGTTACCGTTAACGGAATTTGAATATACGAAGAATATTCCGCTACTGTTAATTGACGCAGTTATCATCTTCCGTCATGACGTCAGCATGACGTCATCATCGTCAGTGGCAGCAGTCGCCAGGGTCTTCGTCTTCTCTGGCAACGACACAACAACAGGATGCCGGAGGCTCCACCCGGCGGCCAGATCCAGCGGCTCCACCCGGCGGCCAGATCCGGTGGCTCCATCCAGCGGCCAAAGCTGGCGGCCAACTCCGTCCGGCCACTGATCCCGTGCAGCGAAAGTCGTCTAGCCGCACCAGTCCGGGAGCATCTCTGTTATGGTGCGGCATGATGTAAATTATTCCCGTGGATCCGATTCAGTGTGACTCGACGTAACTTAATAACGTAGCACCGGATTTTTCAGCCCCCTGCTTTAAGCCTTGCGGATTTCTCAGCCCCTCTTTGTGGGCTGAGCCAACTATTGGTCAACGATTTAGTTTCTTTGATATCTCCTTCATACGACGTCCGAATTGGATAATTTTTGGCTCGTTGCAATCGTATTTTAATATCCTACAACATGAAGGTAAAACTTTTACAGTTGGAGATGACTATTTTTGGTCCAACCACATCATCAACATGTTAATATAGCGTCTTCGACTGGGTGCTACATATGCCAGTTCCTTCCATACAAGTTGTCATATTAGCAACTTGCCATCATATTAGTAGAAGTTGTACCACATCAGCTGCTCCTGCCCCGACAACAATCTATTTCTCGACTTACTCCACATGCAAGTTTGTTTGTTCGATAACTTCTTCATCCTACGACCGAATTGAACAATTTTTGGCTCGTTGCGATCGCATGTCAATTTCCAACAACATGGTGGCGCAATTTCAACGTTTTAAAAAATAAATAAATTATTTTTTGAGATTGGAGCGGCGATATCGAAGATGGGGCGCATTTTTCACCATATCAAGCCATAACGAAATCCTCAAAGATTGATGTTGTGTCGATTTAAGTCCACAACATGAAATGTTCGTGCTAGTTGTGTAGATTTTCAAATCTCAAGACACTTATGTTTGGTGATGACCGTTACTTCTACTGATCAATTGATCGAGTTGTTGTAGTCAGTTCTCAAGAATCTGCGATCGATTGATCGAATCTATTGCGAGTCCTTTTCGCATAATTACTACTGATGCAGTTGATCTATTTGTTGTAGTCGATTCTTTAGCAATCTGCCCAGTCCGATTGATCGAGCGGCCGTAGTCTAGTTCCTCAAAGAATATCGCGATCGATTGATCGAAGCTGAGTCATTTTTCGTAGAATTACATTTCGGTTGATCGAACTACTGTAGTCCGATTTTCACAGTTTTCCTCGTAACTACTTGACCAATGTGATCAAACTTCAGAATTCGGTTTCTTCAAGAATCGCTTCATTCGATTCTACTTATAACTATTACAGTTCAACTGATCACAGCTGCTGAAATAAAATTCCATGGCAACTGTCTTCAATCCAGTTTTGATTTAACTGGTGCATTCCAGTCCCGCAGACAAATCTACTTGCTGAGTCAAGCCGAGACGCTAAGGAAACTGCACTAGTCATCGCAGCTGGAAAACATCAACATAGCCAGTGGATATCCTAATCACCTCATAAACAAAGTTGCAATAACACTTTTAATATGATAGTATACAATTTACATATTTTCGCATCATTTCATATAATCATGCATACTTTTGTTTCACTGGGATACCTACAACGTGGAGAGCGTTTTCACATGCACATGCATGTGAAGATGCACACATCTCAATTCTGCGCGAATATGGAATAGTGGGATTGGCCCCCTGCGCGAATTCCAGATAGTAGAAAAACTTTCAACCTCATTCCATGCGCGAGAAATATGCATCAAGGATGTGCACCCTTGTGCGAGCATTGAGCAGCATGACAATCACTATCTTATGGGGACGAGTTGCATATCACTCCAATGTGGATGACCATCACTTGGGGCGAGATATGTAACACCTCAAAGTCTAAAGTATATCTTTCAAAGCAAGCCGCGTAACACTCCACACGCTTGGGGGAGAGTTACATAACACCAAAATGCAATGCGGAATTCAGCTTCCGAAAATCAAAACTTCAGGTAACCCAAACTTCTTAATCCTCCAACGAGTTAAAAGAGGATTAAGTTGGATGCAGTCCAGTTTTTCTCATCAATTCTGTACTCAGTTGGACGCAACTGGTGCAGTCTGGTTTTATTTATAACTGTTACACTTAGGTTTTTCGAACTATTTTAGCCCAGTTCCTTAGCAACTTCACTGCGGTCAGCTTTGCTCGCCGCATAGCTAGTCAGATCGGTGATCATAGCTCCCGATAAAGATAGTCGCGCTCCTACTGATCCGACATCGCGTGATTGCGAGACAACGTTGCTCACTCCTCTTGCGGTATAGGCGATGTGTTTGCCAAGTATGCAACTTTGCTCGTTGTTGTTGCATTTCAACTGATCGAAGTTGCTACAAATCCATTTCTTCAGCATTCTCATACCATCTATCGACCTGGCATTTTCTTATGATGCAACTTTGCTCGTTATTCCATTTAATTTCAAATTTATTCGCGGTCCATCTATGTCAAGCAACTCCTATGATCCGGTGATCGCTGCAGCTTAGCTATCGCTTATTGCGGTCGGTATGTTGGCACTCTGTGATCAATACCGACATCGTGGAGATGCTACAAAGTGCACTTTGCTCGTTCTGTCGCTGCATTTCAACGATCAAGGCTACCATCTCGATCCATCTCTTTCCACTCTTGCCTGATCGGTACGTACCTGCCGCAAAGGCGCTTTGCTCATTCACGATTTCATCCGATGTGGCTTCACATCCACCTATGTTCGCGAACTCCCAGCCTAGTCGACGCAGCTGCCTACTGCCGATAGCCTTTGTTCGATTCTATTTCAGTCCGGGATCAAGCTCAGCTGCAGTCGGCTACTGTCAGCTGACTCTATGCATACCGGCAGATTGTAATATGATCGACTTTGATCGTTGTTGCTACATTCCACTGATCGGCTTCCCGCAAAATTATATATGTTCTCATCTCCTACATTCCGAGTGATGCGAATTTCCGCAGCTGGTGCATCTTTGCTCTCATTCTTCCGCAGATTCGGTGATCAAGCTACTACATCCAGTATGTTCGGCTCCCGCAGACTAAGCTTTGCTCGAAGATGTCGTAACTTGATTTTCCTCAATACTGTGGAGGACAGTTTTTGTGGCCGTCGCGGTCCAGTTTATCGCAATCATTGTAATCAAGTGCCGCAACAACTATTGTGATCTAGTCGACATCGCTGCTGCTATCCTGATTCATATAACTACTGAAAACATATAAAGATCGATGTCACATCCAGTAGCACAATCAAGACCATTGGAGGTCCAACAACACACAAAGTCTGTTACCATCTCAACTACTAAAGGGTCACACCCTTTCGCTCGCAACTACCGCGGCTCAGTCCGAAATTGACAACAGCTTAATACCAACAACTCATACAGATTCCAGCCGAGTGACGTCAAATATGACTCATCTTTTTCAAACAACAGTTACTAGTTTAGTTCTACGTAACTACCACAGTCTAATTTTCATCAACAATTACAACTCACTTTAACACTCCGCTCCAAAGATCACGCTTCCGTTGCAAACCAGATCAGCCTTCAGTCATGTTTGTTTTTCATACAAAAATGGTTTATTCCCAACTGCTTCCCGCCGATCTTCCAAACACAATAGCCTCACTTGGGGGCGACTTGATTACGATTTCCACAATCAAGGAAGGCAGTTTTCTTTTCGCTTCAACAACATAAATTTACTCTCGGGGGCGTCTAGATTTCCGCAAACAACAAGGGAAGTTTGCCAATCACCTCAGCATCAATAATCCACACTGGGGGCGAGTTTTGTCATTGACTAAGGAAAACGAAATTTTCTTAACCCCCAATAAGTTGGAGGTTAAGAGAGGGGGCGATGTTTGTACCATAAGTAAAAATGCCACATAATGGGCCCAATTGGTACTTGAATAATCTTTTGGCCCTCATCCAAGCACGCTAACCAACTAACTGAAGCATCCCACCAGCCTGCCCAGTATTACATGCATAAATTCCATAACCGGTCAATGGTCAAAGTTAACGCCCGGTCAATGGTCAAAATCAACGTCCGGTCAATGGTCAAAATCAACATCCGGTCAATGGCCGTGTTGCCGATGGTGCTGCCATGTAGTTTCCATCCATGTTGCCGATGGTGCTGCCATGCAGTTTAAATCCATGTTGCCAATGGTGCTGCCATGCATTTCACTCATGTTGCCCGGCGGTCGCCAACTAATTCCGATTAGGTACTCTATCGCATCGCACCGACGATCAATCCATATTGTCAACCATCAATCCAGTCTGCTAGCATGCAGAATTAAACATGGAGGCATCAATGACAGTTTCATGCAGAATTTAATATGGAGGAATGAATGAGCAGTTTCATGCAGAATTAAACGTGGAGGCATCAGTGAGCAGTTTCATGCGAATTAATTCGGAGGCATGAATGAGCGGTTCATAAATTAAACGGGGGAGGCATGAATGAGCAGTTTCATGAAGAATTTAACATGAAGGCATGAATGAGCAAGTTTCATGCAGAATTTAAATGAAGGCATGAATGAGCAT